>JAWZYT010007015.1:0-60000 GCA_034508575.1 Petrolisthes manimaculis | reverse complement strand
ATGGGGAATGGAGAGAAAGTGAGTGAATGAGGAAGGGGGAGGGAGAGTGGAGGAAGGGGGGAGGGAGAGTGGAGGAGAAGGGGGGAGGGAGTAGTGGAGGAAGGGGGAGGGGAGTGGAGGATATCTAGTTATGAGAAATGGAGAAAGGGAAAGGAATGAGAGGAGGGAGAGAAGACAGGGAGTAGTAGGGGGTAGAGAAGAGGGAGTGAATGAGAAGGGAGTAAGAGAGAGGGGAGTGAGTAAGGGAGTAAGGGAGGGCAGTGAGTGGAGAAGGGAGTAAGGGAGGGGAGTGAGAAGGGAGTAAGGGAGGGGAATGAGTGGGAAGGGAATAAGGAAGGGAGTGAGAAGGAATAAGGGAGGGGAGTGAGAAGGGAGTAAGGGAGGGGAATGAGAAGGGAGTAAAGGGAGGTGAGTGTGGGAGTATCCGGGTATGCCCTTAGCTTACTTATACAACACACACACACACACATACACACCTACTCCCACTCCCCTCCCTTTTTGTCCACCTGCCACTCCCTCCACTCATCTCTCTGTTTACAAATTACACACTCTTCCTTTATCAATACTTTTACACTTCCAATATTTCATTCTCTTTTTTTATTTTTATGTTTTCCTTGATTTTCGTTTGTTTGTATATTTCTCTTTAGTTGTTGTTTTTCATTACTTCTCATAATCATCATCATTATTTTATTCCCATTACTTTTATAACCTTTCAATATGTCCTTCCATTAATTAGGAGTTTGTGTAATGTTACTGAATTAATTATCACGATATCACAAAACTACACCCACGGATTTCGATCAAACCTCTCGGGATGATTGGGAAATATAATAGTAATAACATCTAAAACTTATCACACTTTGGTGGTCCCTGATAAAAAAAAAGTCCAAGGTGACTCAGGATTATTATTATATTTTTTATTTACATTTTTATGACAAGACTAAAGGATGAATGAAGGTGTGTAAAATCCGTAGAGTTTATTGTTGATTGTTACGAGGGTAGATAATATAATAGATTTTCTTGTTGGTGAATGGGAAGCAAGCTCTCGGATTCCTTCAAGCTGTGCCACGAAACAGCAGCAAATCCCATATTAGTGATATTAAGGTGACATACATGTTTCCTTGGATGGCTTGGAGGAATCAGTGGCCTTCCAATTTATTTACCAAAAAGTAATTTCTCCTTTAGGCTTTATGGTTATTTCTACACCCTACAGTACAGGCAGCCTTGGATCACACACACACACACACACACACACACACTCTCTCTCTCTCTCTCTCTCTCTCTCTCTCCTCTCTCTCTCTCTCTCTCTCTCTCTGCCTCAGCCTGCCTCCTTCTTGATATCTTCTTCACTTTCTCTACCATCCTTCCTTCCTTCCTTCCTTCCTTCTCTCCGCTCCTCCCATCGCCCCTCCTACCTTATGTCTCCTCCCACCTCCCTTCATATTATGCAGTCTCTCTCTCTCTCTCTCTCTCTCTCTCTCTCTCTCTCTCTCTCTCTCTCTCTCTCTCTTGTCATCTATTCGCTTTCTATTTTTCCTACTTCTTCCTTGTCTTTCTTCTTCCCACTGCTTATTCTCTCCTTTCTCAGCTTCTCTCTATCTACCTACCTATCTGTCTTTCTCTCGTACAACCTGTCGTTACACACACACACACACACACACACACACACACTTTCTCTTTCATCTTCTATTTGACTGCTCATTTTAATCACAGTTTCCTTTTGCTTTTCTTAGTCATACCATTTTTTTCCCAACTTTATTCCCATGTGTCTGTCATTTTATATATACAACAAGTTTCCTCCTCTTCTCCACCCACATTGTTCTATTTTTACTTTACATTTGGTTTGTCTCTTTTCTTCCCCTGTTTATCTGTGTTTTTCTCCCTATAGCTCCCATGTTCTCCTTTCTCTCTCTTGCACAGTTTTCTCCTTTTTTTAATTAAATTCACTCAGTTCACTCATTCACATACCCCTTACCCCTCTGTTCATTGTCATTCTCTTTGGCCCTCTTTCATGCTTCCCTTTCCCTCTCTTGCACAGTTTTCTCCTTCTTTAAATAAACTCACTCTGTTCACTCTTTCACACACACCTCTGTTCATCTTCCTTGTCTTTCATCTGCCTCTCCTTGTATCCATGCACCTTTCCTTCTTTTCTCACACAGTATTTTCTTTATTAGTTCTATTCATCCCTGTCTACTTTCTTTTAACCATCTTACTTGCCAACCATTCACACTTTCCTTCCTCCTTTCTTAATCTTCACCCTTCTCTTCATTTCCTTATCAGTCACCCACTTTTTTTTTCTTTTTTTAATTTACATATAAACATCCTGCTTCTTATCTTAATACCCTAGTCAACCTTTCAACGTATACTCTCATTCTCCTCATTATTTTCTCGTCCTCATTCTCTTACATTTTTCACCTTAACCTCATAATTATAATAAATACTCCTTCTCATTCTTACATTATTATTAAACTCCATTTAAATTGCAGATTTACATACATGTCAATTCATTATCATCAGTCTCATGTTCATATTTGTCTCACTCGATCACCATCCTATACTCACCATTATCATCAACGTCATTATTATATCATCATCATCATCACCCACACATCCTTGACACCTACACACTCTTTCCTCACTTTCATTTCCTCCATGCAATTCAATTTCACAGCCTCTCCACCTTCACATGCATTCTCTTCTTCATCCTCACACTCACACTCACACTCGCGTCATTTTCACCTCCTCACCTCGTCCATTTCTCCCTCACATTCGCGTCATCTTCAAATCCACCTCTATACCTCGTCCGTTTCTCCATCACACTCTCTTCACCTTCACCCTTACCTCCTCCTTCAAACTATCATCATTTTCACCTCCTCACCTCCTCCCTCACACTCACGTCATCATCACATCCTCCCTCCTCTTTACTCTCATACCCTTCCAAGTGACCCTCCAAAAAAAAAAAAAAAAAAAAAACAGGATACGAGGAGGGAATGTCAGGTTACGCCCACCAGAACACCTTTAAATTGGTCTCAACAACAACTCCAGTTACTCCACACAGACGTACACTTGCCAACAGCACATATAACTGATACAAGAAAAGAGGACTGGCCATGCTTACTGTATATGTTATTTGTGCTGACAACTGTACACTCGCAATCCAGGTCTTGTTGAAATTTCGAATCAGTTGACTAATATACTAGTGAAACAATGACAACGCTTATATCCATCCTATTTCATATTGATACTCGGTCAGGCCATTCGAAGCAAGACTGGATACTCATTTTGGATTGCGACTGTACATACAATACAACTTTTTTTATATAAGTCAAAACTGCACCCCATCGAGAGGGAGTGGTAATACTTGAACATCACGTCACCCGGAGACACTGTAACAACAACAACACACACACACACACATACACACATACACACACACATACTGAACCCAGCACAAATGTGTATAGAAGGGATCACTACCTCAACCTATAGTGCGTTGAAATTTCTTAGTCCTCTTCTGCCGTCGGGTGTTGAGTAAGAGAGGAGTGGAGGAGAGGTGGGTGGAGGAGAGGAAAGGTATATGGTAAATAGATAATGATGAAAAACAAGTACACAAAAAATGAAGTAAATGTGGGAGTAAGAGAGGACTGGAGGAGAGGTGGGTGGAGGAGAGGAAAAGTATATGGTAAATAGATAATGATGAAAAACAAGTAAACAAAAAAAATGAAGTAAATGTGGAGCAGCAAGGATTCTCTAAAAGCCAACTAAGGAAATGGGTGTAAATGAAATGGTTACATGTAAGAGAGGGAAGGTATGGAGTCGAGACAATGCTTCTATCAATTCAAAGGAAGGGGATTGTGGAGAGCAAAGGTATAATGGGAACACACACGTCTATGTAGAAGGAAATGTAAGAGTGAAAGAAGCAAATGGAAGGGGAAACTTACAGAAAATATAACGTGATTAGATCCATAAAGGAAAAGAAAACAAAAACATAACAGCAAACTTAATGAACAAGAGAATATGACAACAGAATTTAAATGATCATAAAGTGCAGTTAATATTTACCAAGCAATACAGTACGACAGATGATGTGAGGGCAAACAATATGAAAAATAATAATGAAGAGAAGAACTCGACTATCTATATAAACATACTGTACATATTACATTTACAACCCATCGACCATGAACCCTTACGAGGTCAATGAAAACATAAGCTGTTTAGATCGTGGGAATCTTGATCACCTGTCTGTGTTTGTATGTAAAGGAATCAGTGGTGGAGGTGGGGGTTCGTGGAGGTAGAGGTGGGGGGAGGTGGGGGTTCGTGGAGGTAGAGGTGGGGGTAGGTGGGGGTGGAGGTAGGTGGGGGTTGGTGGAGGTAAAGATGGGGGTTAGTGGAGGTAAGAATCAGTGGTGGTTGGTGTACTCCATGGTGTAGGTAGAGGTGTGGGTAGGTGGAGGTGGGGGTTGATTTACTTTCGGGTCAGGCAGGGGGGGGGGGGGACTTGAAGATGAGGCAGGGAGGAAAAACATGACTTAAACAGGTGAAGTGGGAGTGGTGGTGGGGGAGAGAAGGTGGCCTCAAGTGACCTGCATGGCTACGTGAGTAAAGCCCTTCTTCTTCTCCAACTCACTCTTCTCTCACTATACCTTTACCTACTCCTATATGGCCTCATTATTCCCCCCTCCCTCTTCCATCCCCCCACACCACCTTTATCTCCGCTCTCTCTCTCTCACTCTCTCTCTCTCTCTCTCTCTAAAGAACCAAAAGGCCCCTGCCATACCCACTAAGTCGAACACGGTACCTCAAATCTTTCTATTCCCTTAAGGATTTCAGCTTAAGCACCACACTTTCCCATTACCCATTAACCTCGTCAGGTCTAAATCCAACCCCTTTCCTCTCCCCCACCTTCTCCTTTGCCCTCACCCCTCCCCCTACCCCGCCCCTACCCCCTCCCCCAAATGAAGATTCATCCACCTAGCCCATATTTTTCTCGTCCCTCCTTCAATACACTCAACTTTCCATCGGGTCGTGGTGAGGTTGCCTACAGGAGGAGACGCCCAGTTCCCCACAACCCTCCCCTGACCGCCACCCTCAGCCAATCAGGGGCTTGGATCCGCCTGTCTGGGGGCCGTACCAATGGGAAGCGAGGGAGGGTGTGCGGCGGTAATCCCCACTCCCCCCTCACCAACAGCTGATTATCTTAGTGCTTCGCTGACTGCCGTGGAAGGAGGGTTAGTGCGCCTGCGTACCAGTGTGCGAGTGTGTGTGTCGTTGCAGCGCGTGGATACCTGTCCTCCTGGTCTCGAAAACCGTGATAAAAGGAAATCTACAAGTGTGAGCGAGCACTAAGAATGTAAACACAAATAACCAGAGAAAGGGGAAGATATATGCACCAAATTACAGTATAACAAAATATATTTTCTCTGATGGTTGAGTGCACTTGTGAATTGCAGTATCTGAAACAACCCAACTTCCTCAGACCAGCAAATTAAAGTTCGCCAAGCAACACATAAAGAAGGAATTATAAAGCCGTGGCCCTCTCATCATAGTGTCTTATCCCCTAGTGGCCCCCTCCCGTCCCGGGGATGACTTGTGTGATGTGTGGTGCTTTATGATAAACCGAGAGGTGACCTGCGTGGACCTCACCCTTCAAGATCGACTCTCCACCTATTCCTCAGCTTCCCACGCCTTCCCCCTCCTGTTTGCCTTACGGTGAGTCGGTGTGTGTGTTCTTTCCCTTGACTGACTCTGGCCCTGTTGGTCTACCTGTCTCTTTGTCTCCTCTACCTCCCGACGTCCCATTACTGTCTTCCCCAAAGTTACCTGCCTGGTCCTACTCTTTTATCGTACTAGTGAACACCATTTCAGTGGCGTCCTTCATGCCCAGACATTTTAACATAGTGTAGTGTGAACTGCATACATATTTTAGTAAAGAAAAAACAAGGACACTTAAAAAATGGAAAATGTTATGCTTAAAAGTTAGTCTGAGATGCAAAAGTGGCAGTGTAAACAAGACTCGATAAAACAATAATGTAACAACTTTGCCGCCATAAATTTTTTAATGACTCAGAAAAAAACCCTGGCGACCGAGCTCAGCTAAACCAAACATCACTGACAGCAAATGATTCATGTACTCTTATATCCACAGTTCACGTCCGAGTCGAGTAGATTTGTCCGTCCGAGTCCGAGACGTAGATGGCCAAGTGCATATATTTACTTGGTGTCAAAGTTATTTTCCTTTTTATGTGAAGTTATGTGGAACCAAGACTTCACACACCCTCGAGTGAAAAAGTGACAGGGACATGAGAAAATGGTTACCTTACCTGTCCTCTGAATCTGGGTGGTTGTGGATTGTAGTGTTTTTTTTATGTGCCCAAGTAGTTTTATGTTATGTGGTTCTCCTGACATTTTCACTCTGCCGTGTCTCTCCCTCACTGACGGTAACCTTACCCTTGGGCTGCTGTCATCTTTTTGACTCTCACTCGTCAATTTCCCATTCAGCTTTTGCTCACGTCTGTTCCTTCCTTCAGTTTTCGTACTAATCTTACCATTCTCTAATCAACACCAACCCTTTACAACTCTACAAGCTACTGTCTAAATCAAATTCTTAACTCGTGCCGTTGTAACCTGAAACCTACAACTATTTTGTATCCACGTTCCTAAACCATAAATTATTTCCCTTAATTAATCTCATTCACATAGTCATTATACACCAATATCGAATCTCCTTCCAATATCTCATTCACTGTTTCTTCCCAGTCCCTTCCCTCATGAACGAGTTGCTCTAATAAGTAGCTTAGCTTGTTTACCCCTTCCAAGCTTATTCCCCTTTTCCACTCTATTTATTTCCTCTCTTGTGTACTCACTCAACTTTCTCCTTCAATAACCTGCTCATTTCACCTTTCCCATAATTCACTTATCTTGTTTTTAAATTAAATCAAACTTACTCGCTCGCTTCTGGAACTACCAACTCTTAAGTTCATGAAAAAAAATTTCACCCCAAGTTACTCGCTTCCCAGACGTCCACTCAATTCGTTCATTATTTCTCACTTGTTCTTCGAATCGTGCCTCTCGCATTTCGTTCATCTCTCGTGCTCAGTTGATATATATGTGGTGCCTCTAGGGCTTAATTTTTAATGTAAAATGAGCGTGTGTTTTTGGTGTCGCATTCAGTGGAAACCGAACACATTTCAGAATCCTGAGTACCGATCCCACTTCCTCTACACTTCACCATTTACTTTCCTGTTACGTCCCCATCAACAAATTATTCTCCTTAGGTCCTATCGTTCTCTCTAGCTCATATTTATTTTGGTCAGTTCCTAACATTTCCCTTAGATACTAACGGTACTTCTTCTCATCATCTTACAGTCCTTCTCTCGCCTTCAATACTCTCTTCAAATTCACTCAGTTCCATCCCATTCTCAGCAGCTTCTCTTCATCTTTATGATTTTGCTCAGCCACTCCCTCAGTTCTCCCTCCTCCCCTATGCCCCGCCTCTTCTGCCTTGCTCTCCCTTACTCCACCCTCCTCTCTCCCTTACTCTCCCCCCTACTCTCCCTTACTCTCCCCCCCCCCCTCTCCCCCTGTTCTCTTGACACAGTCCCCGGGGCGACACTGTGAGCGCCTGCCTTGCCTTCCTCTCCCCGTGTCATGTATTGTGCTTGAGGCTGAGGGTCAACATTCCACCCCCAGTGTCAAGAGTGTGTGTTCACTTGTCAGATAGGCTATGGCTGTTATCATCACCTCACGGAAGAAGGTGTCACACACGAGGAGGCCTCACAACACTCACAACAATGTCAAGCGTAGACGAGGCTTTATGATCTTTTGTGTAGGTGTCAAAGTACGACTGTTTACACTAGTTTTTCATTACGGTGTCCTTGTGCCAGTGTAGGATATAAGAACAGCTGCTCTATCTACTCTACATGTCGAATCTCATCTGCACATTATTGCTTGTTTTCGTCTCTGTGTCAGGAAGCACTTGTGGATCATATACCGTACCTACTGACTGTCCTCACATACCAGTGTTAATTGATTAGGTAGACTTCTGGTTCTATTCCTCTTGTGTCAAATATTATCATCTTTTCATAGTGTCAAGTAGGTTTATGGGACCCACTCCACGTGTCGCATTTGTGTCAAGATATCAAATGTGGTTAAATCACTCATGCACATCACATACGACACTGTTATTGGCTGATTAACGGTACTTGCTCACCCTAAGTCAGTTTCATAATTATATGGCACTGTTTTCTTCCTAATGGCACACCTATCTTCCCATTTAAAAGTTTATAAACCCTTTAACAATTACCTACTGTATTTTTGGTGCTATGAACAATACATATACTTCTCACAGAGAGGTATACATACACATATTGGTATATACACTAGGCCTCCTTCAGTGAACTTTACACAACGTTAGATAAAACCTACAACAACAACATACGATTTTTTATGTGACATGGCGAGCATCTTCATCATCAGAGGATAAGAGCAGTGAAAGATTGCTGATTACCAATGAAAGGATGACATAAGATGTTGCTTATACGTTCCTTAATGATTTGTACGTATTATTTATCGAAATTATATTAATAAAGATAACCCTATGGTCTGAATGAACAGTTAAAGACTATAGAGGACAGTTGACACAGGTGCGACCGTCGATCAATATGAGTGTGTCATTGTGGGTATTCTTCACCTTGAACTCCAGACGTTATTACAATGAGTTGGTGATGCATGACGCCCTCAAACCAGTACCTACCACATGTTATTAAACACACCTGATTGAAACTGATTCTAGGAAATAAAACCAACCATAGAAATTGTGGTGTATCATAGTGTGTGGTCAGTAAGTGACTGAAATATTCCTGTCCTTTCATTATAAAGTACTGCCGTGTGGACGTTAACGTAAGAAATATGACACCAATCACACAGAATGTAGGCCTATACATCAACACAAGTTAGAGAAAAGGAAGAGTCGCAGAGCCGAGAGACGAAAGTCGTGTGGAGTCAAGGTTAAAGGTTCGAAGTTGTGCCACCAGAGGCCAGTTTAATCGCATTGATGGTTGGAAACTGTTTAGCCTCTCTGGTTGAATCCATGGTTTGGGAGAACAAAATCCTCGTATTTCCATCGTTCTCATATAAACAAACCTATTGATTACTATTTGAACTTGTGAAACGCGTGTGTGTCGTATACCAATAGTATTTAGTGTAGCCTAATATACGTGATTGCCGTCTGAAGTTTCACAAGGGAATAAAACTGTAGCCAATATGCATCGTCTTTAGTCACGTTTGGTCATCTCAGTCAGTGGATATTGTTCATGTGTTTGAGAGAGAATAGTAGTAAAGAGTTGTAAGGAGATCATTATTGTGTAAGGTAATTCTTAAAAACCGAAAAGATGAAGAACAATAATTACAAACCAAAATATACTGTAAGGACTGAATCGAAATGGTAGCAGTCATGATATAAAAATGTGTTGCCTGATTAAATAATTTCGCTTGGCATAATACAACTCTGAAAATTCTGATAAAGAGAATGTTGAATTAGTGTGTCGGGTATGTTGGATAGACCATAGCAACCGTAATGTTCTGAATATAAGGTACAAAATGGGATATTGTATGTAACTTAATATTCAAAATTATCTGATATGAGCCTAACCATTTTTGAGGCTTCGCAAAGTGAATAGGCTAATATGGTGTGGGCTACATTTACCCATAGTAGGTAAGAAGGAAAGAATATGAAGATTTGTTCATACTGTACCATACTAAGATAAATATGATTAATCACAGTCAACAAAGATAATGGTAAAATTTCTGCGAACAACAACAAAATACTTTAGGTTACTTTAGCACTATACTCTGTTCAAAATTTGTGTTCCATTTTCCTCTATCTATCTGTCTCTATTTCTATCTATATCTATATCTTTCTATCTATCTCTATGTCTATCTATCTCGTATCTCTATGTCTATCTATCTATCTATCTAAGCATAAGAGGCCAGTGGAACACAAGTTTTGAACAGACTATAGTAGTATCGTTATTCACAACACCAACAGTAAAAATGTGAAACAGGTGTTGTCCATCAGTGTGGTAATCGATGCGTTGTTCTCCCTCTCGGCCCCTTTCTCTCTCATCCACATAATCTACATATAATACTTACCTGTGTCTAATATCCAGTGTAGCCTACTCGTTTGTTTGTTGGCGTCTCTACGAGTAATTTCTTTCGATTGTTGTGATTTTGCCTAAACGAGCAATTTCTTTCGATTTGGAACCCATATGTTGTTGTGATTTTAGCCTAAACGAGCAATTTCTTTCAATTTGGAACCCATATAGTGTGATTTTAGAGGGAAGTGTAGTGTGTGAAAAAGTGGGGTAGCATGATCAAGATTCTTCCTACTTGCAGAATCCACCGTATCGGTCACTGTGTCACACGACGCTGCATTAATTAAGGGGACAGCCTAGTATAGTGTTAGTACCGTAATAAATCTGGAGCAACTGATTCCTCCAAACTATTCCAAGCAACAGGACACCATTATATTTGTCCATCTGGTCCTGTTTCCTGGCATACTGTATATTTTAGAGGAATGAAGGTAGGCTACTCCAATCTACCAAAAGGATACTACCCCCACTCATAACGACACAACACTAACAACAACAGTCATAATTTTTATCATCTATGGTAGGATTCAACCTCTCCACCGCAGAAGTACAGTAACAACCAGAATATCTCAAGGCATGTTAGTTGTAATGGCAAGTTGGCAGGGGTTATGTTGGGAAATCATGTGGAATGAGGAGTCTCGAAGTGGCTGTTTATGAAAGGTTGAAGATGGTCTTTATACGTCATGGAGGTTACCACAATAAAATTAAATTGAAGTAAAATTAATGTAAGGCCTTGCTACTGGCTATCTGTACTCGCTTAGGCTAATGTTCGCCTTCTAATACGTAAGTAAAAACCATATAGCCTATATAGATAATCATTTACAGTCAGACCCAAGTGGCTATGCTGTAATATTAATAGCCTAGTGTTAGTTTTCATACATTTGTCATAACGGTAGCAAATTTACAACGGTGCCACGATGTGAAATAATACCGTATAATGATTAGCCTATGATGAGGGTGTCTGAAGTGTGGTTCGGCCTGAGATAATGAAGTAAATATTAATTCCTGTCTTATGGACTTGGAAACATATATAGTGAAGGTCAAGACGTAGCCAAACTATAAACACACCTATAATTTATAAGATCCATCACTTGTTACTCCTTCACCCCTCCCTTGCACACTTGTCATCAGTTCTAACACACACACACACTATGCCTTCCTTCACCCCTTACACATCTGTTTTCCCTCACCTCTCATACCTACCTGTTTTTCTTACTCATATGTCTTTCCTTACCTTTCATACCTGCATGCCGTCCTTACTAATGTCTCTCCTTACCTCTCTCATACCTGCCTTCCTTACTTATATGTCTCTCCTCACCCTTTTCATACCTGCCTTCTTTTTTTATTTGATTTTCCTTACCCCTTTCCTACCTGCCTTCCTTTTTAATTTGATTTTCCTTACCCCTCTCATCCCTGCTTTCCCTACCCAACTGCCTGCACACACTTACTTCTCTTTGCATCTCTCACACCCGTCTTTCCTCACTTTTTGGACACTCACCTTTCGTGTCTGTTACTCATTAGCCTTCCCAGATTCTAAGACCAACATTCCATCCTAGGACCCTCCAGCATTCACCTTTAAACACACACACACACACACACACACACACACACACACACACTACATATATATTTACTGCGTGCCCATAGTAACTGCCCACAAAGCATTGCAATCTCAATGTGTCTGAAAGTTCCGAATGAATACGCTTCTTTCCTCGTGAATATTGTGTGATGAAACCGAAATATAAAGAATGTGAAAATCAGTGAAAAGCAAAGTCTTCCCAACCACCAGATACCGTTCACCGGGATGCAAAATAATGTTCACTACTCAGGACGCGTAGACTCTGCCAAGACGCCACCACCACAACCAACATCACTTGCGTCACCACACCTGACAACCTATCCCTCCCTCCCTCTCTCCCTCTACTCCTCTCCCTCTACTCCTCTCCCTCTACTCCTCTCCTCTCCCTCCTCTCCTCTCCTATCTTATCCTTGGAATAGTTGGAAATCCCGCCAGCCGCTGTCCAGGCAGGAGCCACCCGTGTATGAGGGAGGGACAGAGGTGGTGGGGATTCGAATCTTGTTGATAGTTTAGGGTGCGAGGGTGATAGGGTGGTTTTCTGGAAAGTGTGTGTAGTGTGGGGTGATGGGTGGTGAATCTTGTGATGGTAAATTCTTATGAGGATTATAATTATGTTGTGGGGTGTGGGGGTGACAAGGTAATGGATGTAAATGTTAGATATTATTGGGTATGTTTGTAGTGTGGGTGTTGTTGGATGGGAGTGAGAGGGTCCTATGGTAATGATGTGTGTGTGTGTGTGTGTGTGTGTGTGTAGGCTAACGGGATGACGGTGGGAATGGTGGTGGCTGTGGTGGTTGTCAAATATGGGGATGGTTGTGGTGTGGATACCGTAGAGTTGAAGAGAGAAGTGTTGGCGAGTGTTTGAGGAGTGTGATGGGAAGTTGAAGTGGAGATGAACTTATAAGAGTGGGTGGGATGTTACTAATATAGAAGTAAAGTGGTGTTTGGTTCATGTGTAGCTTGAAGTGGTGATAATTGGGAAAGGTGGTGATGGTGTTGAACTGTTGTGATCAAGTGGTGGTGGTGGTGGTGTGTGTGCAAGGAATGGAATGGTGATAGTGGTAGCCTAGTGTGGGAGTAATACGGTAGCCTACTGGAGTGGGTAGAAAGTGGAGTGGTACCGTACTGATAATGAATATATGGTAGAGGTGTTGATGTGGGATGGGATAGGGTGTAGGATAGTGTGGTGGGTCATGGTGGTTGATAGGCTTCTCTTCCTAAACCACTTCAAGACTCGCCCACCAGGAATGCTAATATATAAAAAAAATAGTTAATAAAAGTAAGACTATAGGGCACCAACCACAAAGAAAATGTACATCCACCAACCACAGTAATGAGCAACCACCATCATTTATCCATCTCAATTTAACCACCACAATTTGAGCAACCACATTCGTCTAACTACTACAATCAGAACTACCACGAACATTTTGCCACCACAATTTGAGCCACCACGATCGTTTATCCATCACAATTAGAGGTGGTGGTGGCGGTGGCGTTCCCATCACTGTGGCGCTGTGAACCGCTTCAACACCAATATATCCCTCTCATTCAATTTTTTGGACGGATAATATGGTTTTTGTTTTCTCCCGTGACGATTGTCTGAAAAGGGAAGCATGGACTTTCGTTGTTGCTTGACATATATGAACTTCGTTGTTGCTTTACATAACTGGTCAACCATACAGCCCCAACTACCCAACACTACACATCCATCCATCCATCCATCCCATCCATCACCACCCACTTGGTCTGTCGGTAGCGTTCTCGGTGTGTTAGCCTACTGTACACTGCACGTAAACAGGAGGAGGGAGGGTAGCTACCTTCCACGTGTGTAGCTCCATACAGGATAATACGGTACATGATCTATAGCCTATATGTGGCTTGGTGTCGGATGAAAAGCGTGTGGATGTAAATTATTATCATTCCACTGCCCCACACACAGTTCCACCACACGTTTCCCATCAGACAATACTGAACCATATGCCCTCTTTCACTACACACACAATGTCTAACACTTCTAGCACACACTACAAACATCTCCCACCCACCATACACTACGGTACGAAACCCTACACACCTTATCACCACACACAATACCAAACACAGCCTCCAGCCAACACCAACTCAACCACCTACTGCAATCTATTAGCATATCCTACCTATACGATACCTCCCACGACTATTAAGCCTACTAGAGTGATAAGAGGGTCAAACGTGGAAGTGTGTGTGTGTGTGTGTGTGTGTGTGTAAGAGAAATAAGGAAGGTGAACAAAAAAAAATATATATAAATTTAATAATGATAGGTTAATGTTGAGTAAAAGAAGGAAAAGGAAGTGAATAAAAAAAGGAGGCGAATATAGAAGAAATAGGAAGACAGTGCATGAGGGACGCTTAAGAAACAAAAGCATATTATCGTTAGTAGATACAGAAGACCTTGATAGGGGAACAGGACAGAAAATCAGGCGACAAAAAGATGAAAAAGGAGAGACGAGGAGGAAGGATGGGAATACGTGAAAAGGGTGAGAGACAGACAAGGGACGCGATATTCAGAAATTCAGTTGTATAATTATAGCATTTGCTGTTTGACATCGAGTATACCAAATTTTTATACACAGCATCAAACATAAGTACATTTCTGATTTGTTCATGTCATGTCATTACCGAGGCAACACACAACACAATGGTCAATTCCAGACAACAACAACACCTGATTTCCACCATAGCTACAACACATAACAGAAGAATTTACAAGCGTAGATTTGTTTGTGATAAAGTTGAGAGCATCATACATGGTGGCCAGGACTGACTCTAATAAAGATGGACAAGAGTGAAATAAGAAACTGCAGGGGATAAAAAAAAAAAAAGATTCAGACGAATTGAGGGAAATCTATACACGAGATGAACCGTCCTGATTATAATCTAACTGTACTCTCACCACCAACAACAAAAACACTGTCCCACCGCCTCATCTGCCGAGTCATGAACCGCATGATCTTCCCAGTGAGCCAACCAATGTTTTTTTTTTACGTCTGGTGCTTCAACAAACGAGACTGATGACACCCAGGCTTAGTTTAGTTAGAGGCGACAGATCCTATGTTTAGTTTGTTAGGGAGGGTAGGGTGGATAATTAGAATGGCACACACACACACACACACGAGTAGACTAGGCTATAGCAGCTAGGATAGGGCACAGTAGGATGCAGGGTAGGATGGGGACGAATGCTGGTGAAGTGTGTGTGTGTGTGGGAACGAAAACAGTTTGGGGAAAAATACGAAATAGATAAAATAAATAAATAAATAAACGTAATGTCATGGAGAAGGAGAAGAAGAGATGAGGAACGAAAGAGAAACCAAGAAGAGATGAGGAAAGAGAGAAACAGACAGAGATGATTAAAGGGAGAGAAGAAGAGGAGGAGGAGGTTCAGGGGGGAGAGATTCACCATTCCCACGCTCCTCCCTCATTACGGTGAAGGACATTTTACCCCCACCACTCTTCCTCCCTCCCTCCCTCCAATCCCCTCCCTCCCTTCAATCCCCTCCCCCTTCTCCCTCTCCTCCCCCTCCCTTTCTCCCTGACTAGCCTCCCTCCAATCCCCCCCCTTCCTTCCTCCCTGACTAGCCTAGCCTCCCTCCATCCCTTCCCTCTCTGTTTTCCACCTTCCTCTCTCCCTCTCCTCCTCCCTCCCTCCCTCCCTTTCTCTCTGACTCTCCTCCCCCTCCCTTTCTCTCTCTCTGTTTTCCACCTTCCTCTCTCCCTCTCCTCCCCCTCTTTTTTCCTCCCTTTGCATTCTGATTCACTTTCCTGTCTCCTTCCGTTTTCCTAACTTTCCTTGATTCCACCTCTCTCTCTCTCTCTCTCTCTCTCTCTCTCTCTCTCTCTCTCTCTCTCTCTCTCTCTCTCTCTCTCTATGTGTGTGTGTGTGTGTTATCTATCTACTCACTTCCCTCTCTCTCTTCTCTCCCTTTTCCCTACCCACAATACCTTATAAACACGACAAGACAGCGAGTTCACTCAAGGGAATCGAACAGGTAAACATTAAAAGGCTGGTTCGTCGTCAGTGGGGGATGCACTCCTCTCAGATCCAAAGACTGATAACATCCAGGAGAAATATGTCGATATCTTGTAACGACGACCCACCCGGAAAAAAAAAAAAAAAATATAGGTTGAAAAATGAGAGAGAGAGAGAGAGAGAGAGAGAGAGAGAGAGAGAGAGAGAGAGAGAGAGAGATAGATAGATAGATAGATAGATAGAGATAGGCTACCTACCACTGGGCCATGAACACTCGGGTATGATCGATGTACAGTACAACGTGTATAGAGTGTTAACTATATATAACATGCATGCTTATAGGTGCTTCAGTACTCTTTGTAATGTACACACACACAACAAAAAAAAACTATAGTTACACCTGCGCGATACAAAATGACACCATGAATGAAGTTTTTTTTTTTTTTGTAACATATACGGCCGCAACATAAAAAAATTGTATTTAACCTATATATAGCCTATAATTATTAGAAAGTATATCAGCTAAGGAACAGAGGAAAGCTGTGAAACTCTTAGTGAGTTACCCCTATATGGATGATTATATATGACTGCGACTGTACATACATACGCAGGGACACCAATGTGTTCTAGAAGGCTGTTATCAAAAACCTTCATTTGTGGTGTCATTTTGTATCGCTCAGAGGGTGTTACCATAATTTTTGTTGTTGTTGTTGTGTGTGTGTGTGTGTGTGTGTGTGTGTGTGTGTGTGTGTGTGTGTGTGTGTGTGTGTGTGTGTGTGTACTGCATTGACGACAGGCGCATGTGGATTTGTGGAAAATCTTACGAAATTTGGTAGCAAAATAACGTAGGATATATACCGTATCTTTCCTCCCTCCCTCCCTCCCTTATTTCAACCCCTCCCTCACCCCCATTTTTATCCAATTCTCTCACCCCATCACTTCAGCGAAATAACGTATATACGGTACCGTATCTTTCCTCCCCCTCTCTCCCCCCTTCTTTTCAATTCTCTCACCCCATCCCATCTCACCCCACCATCCCTCCTTCGCTGTTCTCACCCCTAATCTTCCTTCCTTCCCCTCCTTCATTCACGCCATCTCCTTTCACTTCCTTCCTCCTACTCCTCCTCCTTCCCATTTTCAACACTCATATTTATATATTTCGTTCCTTCCTCTCTCTCTCTCTCTTCCTTTCCACTCATAACACCTATTAGTTGCCACCCTCTTATTTTCTCTGCTTCCCTTTCTTGTTTTATAATTTCTCCACTGTTCCTCTTCATTCATTCTCTCTCTCTCTCTCTCTCTCTCTCTCTCTCTCTCTCTCTCTCTCTCTCTCTCTCTCTCTCTCATTGCATCACCTGCCTTATATAAAATAATCTTTTCTTGCCCCATATCTGTATATTCATAAGCTGTTATTATATATATTTTTTTTTGGGGGGGGTAAAGTTATGATCACGTATCTCGCCTCTGGAAGAAATAGAAAGATAGTGATGTTTGATAAAAGAGAGAGAGACAGATTGACTAGAGATGTGTGATAGAAGAGAGTTATTAGACAGAGATGGTGGTGAGAGATGTCAGATAAATGAGAGATAGAAACAGATGGGAGTGAGATGAAATTTGATATGAGAGATAGACATAGATTGAAGAGAGAGAGAGAGAGAGAGAGAGAGAGAGAGAGAGAGAGAGAGAGAGAGATGTTTGATATAAGAGAGATAGACACAGATAGAGGAGAGAGATGTGTGATAGAAGAGAGGTGATATGGGATGAATGACATGTGTAGGTACCGTAGTAAACCAAGGGTCAAACTCCACAACTACTACCACCACTACTATCACTACAACTACTATCACTAACACTACAACCACTACCACTATCACTACAACTACTATCACTACAACTAATACCACCATCACTACTACTACTACTACCACTACAACTACTACTACTACTACTTTCACTACAATTACAACTACAACTTTACAACAGGTGATGAAGATAACCCTGGTGTGATGAGTCCTGGTTTATGACAGAAGGTACCGTAATGTGAGGTACTAGTATCCGTACTGTAGGTAGTGTATGGTGAGGAAGTGGCAGGATGGGGTTGACAGGTAGGGTGTGGGGGAGGAGAGGTACCAAGAAGGGGTTGACGTCGAGGGTGTATGAGGGGGTGAAGATGTGGCAGGGTGGGGTTGACGGGGGGAGGTGGCAGGATGGGGTTGACGAGGAGGGTGTAGGGGAGGAGGTGGCAGGGTGGGGTTGACGTCGAGGGTGGGTATATGGAGGGGAAGGGAAAGAGGTATATCATGGTGGGTTAGATAAGGTGAAGAGTAAGACGTATTGTTAGGTGGAGTCATAAACGAGAGAGACATGTAGGCTAAGTCTGGATATAAATGCATAGGCTACTTCTATACCCTATATTATACCATTCTAAATTACACCATAATATTACATCTTAGTGAGAGTTAAGTGGGTAGACGAACGACATATATATCTTTGGAAACTTAAGGAAAACGTCACGAGAAAATAAATATGGATCATGGAGAGTAGAGGAAGTATGTTAAAAAAATATAGACAGCCATAGTAGCTGTAGGGAAAAGATGGATTGGATGGTTGGTTGGTTGGTTGGTTGGTTGTTTATGCAGCGGGATTGAAGGGAGAAGGGGGTTGGAGTGATCAGAGAAGGGAGAAAGTGAGGGGTGGATGTCTCTATCAATGGTCAGTAATCAGCCCTCTCTTGATTAGGCCAGACAGGTGAGGGAGATGGACTGAGGCAAGTGTAGAGAAAGAGAGAGAGAGAGAGAGAGAGAGAGAGAGAGAGAGAGAGAGAGAGAGAGAGAGAGAGAGATAGAGAGAGAAACATTGAAACATTTATTTATAGCTATCAGTTATACAAAATACAAAAATAAATTATAAGTATAATTATAATTATAAGAGAGAGAGAGAGAGAGAGAGAGAGAGAGAGAGAGAGAGAGAGAGAGAGAGAGAGAGAGAGAGAGGGAGGAATGATGGGGGTGAAGGATGGGTGAGACAGGTCGAGGGATGAAGGGAGGGAGGGAGGGTGAGAGGGTAAGTTTAAGACTGGTGAATGTGGCGTGAGGAAGGTAGAAATGAAATGACGTGAAGGAGGAAAGGATGGAATATGGAGGTGGTGGTGAAGTGTGGAGTGAGTAAGGAAGGAAGGAAGGAGTGATAGTGGTGTATGGGTAAGAGACTAAAAAGAGGGAGTACCGTATGAAAAAAATATATAATAAGACTTGGATGAGGGTAAAACGTATATGGTAGAAAGTGATGAGTGTTGCAGAAATAAGGTAGAAAGAAAGAAATGAATTATGAGAGGGAAGTGAAGTTAATGATAGAGGAAGGATAGAGGGGGTGGGGGTGAGAATGAAGTGACAGCTGTATGTATGTATTGGGGCTGAAAAATGAATGAGTATATGCATGAGTGAGTGAGTGGAAGATGGAGAAGTGGGTGGTGGAGTGGAGTGGAGAAGGGGTGTGGGAGGTGGAGAGACAGGTGTGGAGGGGGGTGGGGTGGAGTGTGGGAGGTGGAGAGACAGCTGTGGTGGTGGAGGTGAAGGGGAGAGATAAAGAAATCAAAGAGATAAACATCATCAATGATACTGCAATTTCTCCCTCCTTCTTAGCCTTACTTAACTCTCATTTCAGTTCATTTCTCACAGTTGCCACTTTCTTTATCTTTTAAGTCTTATTTTTCTTATTCCTCTATTACCATCTTCCTTCCAGTCAACATTTCGTTTTTTTCATTTCATTCATTTTCTCCCAGCTTCCTTTTTTTCATTTCTTTCTCCCTCCTTTCGTTTTTCATTTCTTTCTTTCCTTTTTTCATTTCCTTTCTTTCCTTTTTTCATTTCCTTTCTTTCACTTTTACCATCTTCCTTCCAATCAACCTTCCGTTTTCATTTCTTTCATTTTCTCCCTGCTTCCTTTTTTTCATTCACTCTTACCTGCTCGTTTTCCTATATTTACATTTATTATCGCTTTTCATTTGTTTATTTATTTCCTTTCTTCATACCTGTCTTTCCCTACTTCTTTACATTCATTCATTTTTCTGTTTCGTCGTTTTTCACTCCAATAATTCCTTCGATTAAATTGCTCTTTTCCATTTCCTTCCTCACTCTCCTCCATTCTTCATTATCTTCCTCCCTTATGTCTGTCTCACTCTCCTTTGCTCTGCTCTCATCAGTCTTCCCTTACTTTCCTTTACCTTACCTTCCCTCATCAGTCTTACCTTCTCTTCCATTACCTTCCATTACCTTTTCTTCCTTTATCTTCTCTTCCCTTACCTTCCTTTTCCTTCCCTTCCCTTTACTTTACCTCCCTTCCCTTTCCTAACCTTACCTTCCCTTCCATAACGTCAACAATACGGAGGAAACAAGGAACCGAAACACAAACACAACTGGCTGGTTAATAAAAGATAGATAGATCATCCATCACTCTCTCGCTGGCCTCCGAAGCCTCCAAACTATGACACGAAACAGACCAGTGCAAATACTATATACCTAGGGATGATGATGAGGTGTGTGTGTGTGTGTGTCTTGTTTCCCTTCGCAGTTTGGAGGAATCAGTCAGCGGCCTTCATCTTTGCCGACAAAACCATAACCAACCCCCACCCTTTCCCCCGCGTCCCCCTCTCTCCCCACCCCCACTCCCCCCCTCCCACCCCCTCGTCCCCCCACCCCCCTTTTAGTGGTGATAGACAGCTGGTGTTTACATTTCCCACCTCGTTTGTTTGTTCCACTCCCTCGTTTTTTTTTATTTCCATTATCGTACCGACCAACCAACCAGCCCGTGCACCTGTGCTATATAGGCTACTCTTATTATAGGCCTAATTAATTTCACATCATTTCTTTCCTTCATTTCTTGCTTATTTTTTTTCGTTTGTGTGTGTGTGTGTGTGTGTTTATGTGTGTGTGAGTGTGTGAGAGTTAGTGTGTGTGTGTATTATTCTCCATTTTCTCTTTTTGTTTCCTTCCCAATTTCCTTACTGACTATCTTTCATTATTTCATCTTTTGCCCCCACGTTTTCGCATCTAACAATAATTCCTCTAGACTCTACTATAGTCTGTTCAAAATTTGTATTCCACTATAGCCTCTATCTATCTAGCTATTTCTATCTGTCTATCTATCGCTATTTCTATCTGTCTATATATCTATCTATTTCTATCTATCTAACTAACTATCTATATTTATCTATATATCTATTTCTATCTATCTAAGCATAAGAGGCCAAAAGGAACAAAAGTTTTGAACAGGGTATAGCTGTAATGATCAACAATGATATATTATTTGGGCTTATTATTTGTTCTCTCTTTCCAATCTCTTACACCTACAACCAACCTATACTAACTACCTTATCTTCATTTATTCCCAATTTTTCTCTCTTAGGCTATATGCTATTGATATCTACTTCCCCTTCTCCCTTCCCTCTTCCTCCTTTTTTCTCCTCCCTTCCTTCCTTTCCTTCCTTTTCCTTCCCTTTGTAACTTTCCATTTTCTCCCCATTTTATCCTTCCTTCCTCTTCCTTCCTCCCCTTTTCTCCTTCCTTCCTTCCTTCTTTTTCCTCCCCTCTGTAACTCCCATTTTCCCCTTTTCCTTCCTTCTTTCCTCTTCTTTCCCTTTGAAACTTTCATTTTCTCCTTCCTTCATTCCTTTTCCTCCCTTTTGTAATTTTCCCATTTTCCCCTTCCTTCCTTCCTCTTCGTTCCCTTTATAACTTTCCCATTTCTCCCTTCCTTCCTTCCTCTTCCTACCTATAGCCTTGGGGAGAGTATATTGTCACGGGGGGGGGGGAGTAGGCAAGGAAGGCTAGGGGGGGGGGCGGCACAAACTTTCTAAGAAGGCAAACAATGGCTGGGTAGAGTGCATATTACCTACTTCTCTCTCTCTCTCTCTCTCTCTCTCTCTCTCTCTCTCTCTCTCTCTCTCTCTGTATATAATTATTTTTCTTGCTCCTCACCTTCATCTGTGTTTTTCTTTTTATATTTCTCCTTATAACAACAATCTTTTAAATTCACATCCATAATCTTTCTTCTCATTTCTACCACTTTTCTTTCTCATTTCTCCCATTGTCATCATTCCTTTTTCTCACTTTTCTTCCCTTTTCCCAATCTCCTCCTCCTCCTCCTCTTCTTCCTCCTCCTCCTCCTCCTCCTCCTCCTCCTCCTCCTCCTCCTCCTCCTCCTCCTCCTCCTCCTCCTCCTCCTCCTCCTCCTCCTCCTCCTCCTCCTCTTCCTCCTCCTCCTTCTTCTTCTCGTCATATACACGTCACGACACATCTGACCTTACGACTCTCTCATCTTCCGTGTGTCTCCATGTTCAGGCTCCCTCTATTGTTTGTTGTTCCATTTCCTATCTATTTACTATCTATCTACTTACTATTTATCTATCCACGTCCAACCCCTCCTTACTATCTCATAGCCTAGTCTATCTATCCACTACCAAACCTTCCCTATCCATTCACTGTCAACCCCTCCTAGCCATGCATCTATCTATCCACTATCTATCTATCTCTGTCTATCCACTACCAACCCCTCCTTACCATCTCTTATCCTATCTTATTTATCCACTCACTATCAACCCCTCCTAACCATCTCCTAGCCAGTCCTGTCTATCCACTATCTATCTATCCCTGTCTATCCACTACCAACCCCTCCTTACTATCTCCTAGCCTAGTCTAATACATTACTCACGAACTCGCATCAACCTCTCCTAGCCCAGATATATGTTGTTGTTGTTGTTGTTATTATTATTATTATTATTATTATTATTTACGTTGTCAAAATTTGTGTTGGTAAATCTGGAGTAAATTATTCCTCCATACTATTACAAGCAACAAACAGAACCATTACTTTTGTTCATCTGGTCCTGTTTCCTGGCATATATACTTTGGAGGAATTAAGGCACTCCAATGTTTAACAGAAGTGAATTTCCTAGTTAAACGAAAAAACATTCTGACGTCCAGAGTTATATATATATAAAAAAAACAGTTTTAACCAACCAACCAACCCATAAAAAGCAACATATTATAAACACAACTTTGATATATAATACACCTTGGCTAACACCATACGATTTAAAGAGACATGAAAAAAAAAAAAAAAAAAAAAACTTACCGTGGAGAGGTTATCAACACTTTCTCCCCCCCCCTCCGCCCCCACGTACCCCCCTAACCCCCCCCACGAACCCCCTAACCCCCCCCCACCTATACTCTTCCTATACAGTACCTTCACACATTATGCATCTATCTATACCCTACCCTTCCCTCCCTTCCTTTCTTCTTCCTCCTCCTGCATTCCCACCTTGACTCGTGTGTGTGTGTGTGTGTGTGTGTGTGTGTTCGGAAGGAAGAGATGTGTGTGTGTGTTGTAAGGAAGGAAGATATATATGTGTGTGTGTTGGTAAGGAAGAAATGTGTGTGTGTGTGTGTTGGGAAGGAGAGGTGTGTGTGTGTTGGGAAGGAAGATATGTATATGTGTGTGTGTTGGGAAGAAGAGATGCGTGTGTGTGTGTGTGTGTTGGGAAGGAAGATATGTATGTATATGTGTGTGTGTATTGGGAAGGAAAAGATGTATATATGTATGTATGTATGTATGTGTGTCGGTGTGTGTGTGTACGTGTGTCGGTGGTGTGTATGTATGTATGTGTGAGTGAAAGAGGATGCTACACCAACAGGTTTTTATATATTGTTTTTTTTTTTTTTCTAATCGTGCTGTTGATAATGTACAGCCATGGAC
Source organism: Petrolisthes manimaculis (assembly GCA_034508575.1). Taxonomy (NCBI): domain Eukaryota; kingdom Metazoa; phylum Arthropoda; class Malacostraca; order Decapoda; family Porcellanidae; genus Petrolisthes; species Petrolisthes manimaculis. The sequence goes on along the minus strand of JAWZYT010007015.1, from coordinate 36,509 downwards.
AACAAAAGTTCCGTACGTATCCCCCCCCCCCCGTGTGTGTGTGTGTGTGTGTGCTAATAAACTCTATGATATTCCTAGTGAACAATGAACCAACCATGAAAGAAAAGAAAAGTAAAGAAAATAACCCTGGTGGATGTTGACGATCGAGGAAGCAGGTTCATCTCTTCTATACACCAGGAATCTATTATATTTTGTCGTGTGGGGATTTATAGCTTTTGATTGTGACTGTACATAGTGCCGTCTTTACCCCCGTACCCCCCCCCCCCCCCCCCCCCCCCCTCTCTCTCTCTCTCTCTCTCTCTCTCTCTCTCTCTCTCTCTCTCTCTCTCTCTCTCTCTCTCTCTCTCTCTCTCTCTCTCTCTCTCTCTTCTTTGCCTCCATTCACTCCTTCCTTCCAAGTGAGTTCATATCCCTCTCCTTTCCTTCCACTCCCTCTCTCAGCACTCCCACTCCCTCTTTTACATCCCCACTCCCCTCTAGTACCACCACCACCACCACCACCCTCCCATTACTCCCACAACCAGTCCCTCTTCTCACTCCCCCAGTCCCTTTCCTCCCAGTACATCCACTCGTCCGTGCCCCTTAACCAGTCTCCCCTCTATACACGGTCCCAGTACTCCCTCAACCAGTCCCACTTCTCCCACTTCCCCCCCCTGCCCCTTCCCCCCCTGCCCCTTCCCCCAGCCGCTCGCCGTGTGCTTGCCTTTCACCCTGTTTGACCTCTGACCTCGGGGGTGGGGAAGCGTCGCCCAAGGGAGAAGATTCACCCACTGGAGAAAGGGAGGCGTGGAGGGGGAAGGGGAGGATGGCTTGGTTGGTTGGTTGGTTGGCAAGAGGTGTGAGGGTGGAGAGAGAGAAAGGAGAAGGATGAGTGAAGGCGATAATGTGGGTGGAAACGAGAGAGAGAGAGAGAGAGAGAGAGAGAGAGAGAGAGAGAGAGAGAGAGAGAGAGAGAGAGAGAGAGAGAGAGAGAGAGAGAGAGAGAGAGAGAGAGAGAGAGAGAGAGAGAGAGAGAGAGAGAGAGAGAGAGGAAACTACAGACAGGGTGACGGAAATGGAAGCTGGAAAGGAAAGGGCAGACAGATTGAGGTGATGCAGTGAAGGAATTAGGAAGAATGGCAGACACTTAAGAGTAGGTTGTGTAAATTGTTGTGTCAGTAGTTGTGTTGTGTTACTCTGTCAGTGATGCCGAGGAAGTGACAGGAAGTGAGGCAGGTAGGGAGAACGACAGGAGGATAGTGTATGGTGTGGACAGTAAGATAGTGCATGGTTTGGACAGTAAGATAGACAGACAGACAGACTGGAGGAGCTGACGGGTAAGGAAGTAGGTAGGTAGGTAGGCAGTGAGACAGGCAGGCAGGCAGGCAAGGAGGTGGGTGCAGAGAGAAGGTGACTCAAGCAGCAAGTCAGGCAGGCGGGCAGTAGGTCAGGGGAGGCAGGCAAGCAGGCGGAGGTGGGAACGAGCGGTGATGACTGGATTGGCAGGCAGGCAGGCAGATGAGGCAGGAACGGGTGAAGAGACAGAACGGTCGGTAGGTGGAAAAGGAAGGGAGGAAGGTAGGCAGCATGGCCTCATCTCCCTCACGACCCGGCCTCTCGCACTCCTCCTCCTCCTCCTCCTCCTTTCCCTGCCTCCTCTTTCCTCCTCCACGACTGAACATTTCCAAACTTTATTTATCTGGTATTCAGGTAGCATCAACTCCACCTCCCCAAATGCAGACTGAGGGAAAGAAAATATAGGAGGGTAGAAAAAGTAGGGATGTGTACAACACTGAGCGGGAAAAATGATAATAAAACTAGGAAGGACAGGAGAGAAAAAGGATGTGTAGGGAAGTGGATGGGGATAATACAGACAGTGAAAATAAAGACAAGTACAAATATTGTGAATCAATGTGGGACAGAACGCAGAAATAACAAACTAAAATTTGTCTTGCTTGTATATAGGGATTATATCTGTTTCATGGCCTAACAACCAGCAGAACACACACACACACACACACACACAAAAGCGGACATAACCAAAGCTCACCCCGCCCTCCTCGTGACTGTAGAATGACAAGCCAACAGGAAGCCGCTGCTGACAATACAATGTGGCCCAACACACGGCAACAACACACACACTACAACACACAGTAACATAGGCTACAATACCAAATATCACCATGGGCTCAACCTAGTACTCGTACAGCACATAGCTCCAAACGCAAACACTTCACCGAACGACACACACACACACACACACACACACACACACACACACACACACACACCGAGATGGGGTCCAGGATAACACTATACCAACTTTCCTCACATAGAACTGTTTAGTACAAATGCACCTTAGAAATATAATTATAGGATAGCAAAAGAAGTGGCAATACACAAACTGAATTTGCAACTAAACAATATTATTCTCTTTCTCCAATTTCAGATTCTTTCGTTTAATCCCTGGTGGAGTGAGAGGGGACACCGCCCCCCACCCCACCCTTCCTCCTCCTGGCCATGGTCCCCGAGCATGACCTCCTCCTTGCCACGCACCAGAACAGCATGTCCAAGGAGGTGAGTCAGTCAGTGTTGTCGTAAGTGGTACAAGTACAACATACTACAGATCAGAGCATCACATTAATTCTAAAAATAAGACTCTGTAAGCATGTATAAGTAATCAAGTATTCACAAAACCATGTCCTCCTTCTTCTGCAGGCGGAGGTCCCACCTGAACAGCTAGAGCCAGTGGATCTCAGCGTCAAACCTAAAGAAGATCAGGCTCACCCCGCTCCCCAGCCTTTCCTGGGCCATGGCTTGTCCACTCCCAGGCTGCCCTCTGCCCCAGTGTTGCATGGGAAGCCCCACAGCCCATATGCCAGCCTCCTTAAACCTCCCCCACTTAGCCATGGCCCTCCCAGACCGCCCTCGGGCCTGGTTAACTTTATTGGTGGCGATAAGACGAGGAAGTTACCTGGAGGGGAGCGAAAGTCCCCACCAGCCTCAGTCACTCCTCTGCCTCTCTCCGATGACAGGAAAACGACGCAACCAATCAAGTGCAAGCAACTGTGCGAGAGTGGGATGCTGAAGAACCTGGACCACCTGCGTGTCACCCAGTGCGAAAGTCCCTCCCTCTTGACACAAAGTCCACGGTATGTCAAGGGTAGCACATCTGAACCATCTTCCCGGGTCTCACCCAAACTTTCGACACACACTCAGCCATCCATACCCAGTGTCCCTCATTGCCTCACCATAGAACCCTGCACAACATCCTCAGTCTCCTCGACCCAGCCATCAAGAACTCTGTCCACCTTTTCATCCATTGATCACCACCACCGACATCACAGTCTATCCACAATAATACCCAGCCTCACCGTCGAACCCAGAACTATTTCATCCAATTCAAGAAATTCATCCCCGACCACCACGATAGATCACAAGACCTTGGCTTCACTGGACTTACCTGGTCTGCATGTAAACTTGCCTCTTCCGGGGACGCCCAACTTCACGTGCTTGAGCCCGGAGCAAATGGTAGCAACAAGCAGCTCCCCTTTGAGGAACAGTGACCCCGCCTTCCTGCTCCACATGTCACGGTTTCAAAACTCACTGCAGCTTCCCCTTGGCCTTGATCTCACCCTAAAATCAGGTAAACAAATTTTGAATCTATTAGTTCTCTTATATATAATTATACACACAGTATATTAGTACAAACAGTTGGGCACACTCTACTCCCATAGCACATCGATCACTTCTGAAATATTACACGTCTATACATTTTTGTTCACTCTTTACATTCACAAAATTCTTATTCACACCATTCACTTCACACATTTTATTTAATGAGAATACTTTTTTTTTGGTACAAACTTTATATACAATATTCAACTCACCCCCCCCCCCCCTTTCGCATTCTTCTTGACAGAACTGAGCAAGAGCCCCTTAGATGGTCTCAACCTAAACCTGGAAGGGCCTTTCCACAACGGGACCTCGCCCTTCCTGTCCTTGGATAAGATAAAACAGGCATCCCTGTAAGTACCAAGCAGCACTTCAGCAGTTTTTGTTACTTCTGCCAGAAATATATGTTTGTTTGTCCGTTTGTTAAGCAGGTTCATTTCACTTTTTTTTTTTTTTTTTTTTCAATATTATCAACTAAGGAATTGGCAACAAGTGATTAGATGAGAGATATCCAGATCTGGACTTATTTGGGCAAGTTAATGAGGTTGAAATGCTGGTTAAGCCCTCTGTAAGCTTTCACAATTTAAAAACAATCCTGGACCCAAACCCAAACCTCTCCCAAATTCTATTTACATGTTTGTCAAGAGGCCCGTCAAATGTACACTTACAGTAAAAATCTATATTTAATTATTCGTTAAATCATGCTAACAGAGAAATTAACATAAACAAACAGACAAACAAACAATTATGTTCATAATGTTCGCTCTCAAAAATTTAGGTATGAATTCCTTGGACATTATTTAATTGATAAAGAGGCACTGATAAGCCTTAGTTAAGAAGTGCATACATGTTCTGCACATCCTGCTAGTTCTGACACACGTTTTTTACCTTCTTCCTCAGAATGCTTTACGGGAAGCGGCCTCTAAGTGAAAGTCCTTCCCCTCCCCCACCACCCCTCCGTGGTACCCCACCAAGCCAACCCTCCACCCTCACCTCCTCCACCATATCCTCTTCATCATCCTCGTCCTCCTCTCCATCCTCGCCACTGGCAGGAGGGGGCACGTCACGGCCCCCCACTTGCCGTCCCCCACCCCCTACATCCGACTACCCAGAATCCCTCAGACGCAGGAAGGCTCACAGATGCGACTTTGAGGGCTGTGAGAAAGTCTATACCAAGAGCTCACACCTGAAGGCTCACAAACGCACACATACGGGTGAGTTGAACAATCCATTAATTCATTCAGATCGGATAACAAATATGTGAGTTGTAAGATTATACTATTCAGCTTGATCAAACAAATCTCTTAACGTGAGTCAAGTAATATGTTGCACTATTGATTTGCTTTTTTTTTCTTTTCTGGTGCAGGTGAGAAGCCATACCACTGTACCTGGGATGGGTGTAAGTGGAGGTTTGCAAGGTCGGATGAGTTGACGCGCCACTACCGTAAGCATACCGGCCAAAAGCCCTTCAAGTGTCAGCTGTGTCAGAGATCCTTCTCCCGCTCAGATCACCTCTCACTCCATATGAAGAGGCACTGAGAGTCGCAGAGTGCCTAGAGAGAAATGCCAGTGCAAATGTATTATTATAGAAAGTTGAGGGGAAAGTGCTATAAAGGAAGGATATCAATCACCAGAGGAGAAAGTATGAGAGGCTATAGTACAATCACTAGTGGACAAAATTTTATTGTACTATCAAGCTTTAAACTGTAAACAATGAAGTCTTAAGTTAAGCAAAAAACAGAATGGCACGAATTAACCTTATGGGCAAAACAGAAACTGGTACACATACAGTGCATAAATTTACCTTGTGGGTGGCATCTGTCTACTAACAGAGAAGGAAATAAATATATATATCTCTCAAGCTAAGTGTCTCTCATCACAAACACTGAGGACTGAAGATGTTTGGATAAATGAAAGGGGAGTGCAGTCATGAATGTCCCTTTACGAAATTTATAATATGCCGAAGTTCTTTCACATTTCTTTGATAATTTTATTGACATTCATTCTAATTTTTTGTGTATATATTATGAGAGAAGTTTTAACTTATCGGCTGCACCCACCAAGTTTCCAGTTCTATTTCTAGAACATCTCTCGGAATGGAATTAGCATGTCTGAGTCATCTTTATTGGTAACCTTTCCCTCACTTTCTCAGGTCGTGTTGTGAACAAACAAACCTTCTCCTCAGTTTGTGTTGAAATATATGCTTTTTGTCTGTGAAGTGTACATTCCTTACATGTTCATCACTGTCTTGGGTTCCCTTTCCTCCCAATGTTCTCCCTCTCCTTCAAATGTTCTCATCATATCTGCCTTTGGTCTTTCCTACATTATGTACAGTCATGGACAATAATATTCATTCACATTGGGCTGACTCGAGTAAAGTTTCCCTCGGTTCGTTAACTGAGAAACGTTTCCATATATTGGTGAACTATTATTATATTCTAAATTACGAAAGCCGCTATTCACTATTCAAAATTATAACATAACATGAGAAAGTGAAAGCATTAGTCAGCAATTTGTTTTGGTTATAATGTGTATTGAAACATATGTCCACGACTGTACTTCCTACGTCCACAGTGACTGTGATAAAAGTGACACGCAAAATAGACGTAATATTGTGGAACTGAAAAGTAAAAATGGAAGAAAGTTTACAAATCTTCGATAATGCTTATTTCGGATATTAAGGCTGTTCTTAATTTAAATTAAACACAAAGTAAAGCAAGTGACTTGAGAGTGAGATAGAATGCCTATAATAGACTTTATTCATAAATTTGTTTGATAAATATACAACCTGAGCAAATACGGAAATTCACAACTTCACGGTCGTATAAAGTGTTAATTTATCTACAACTGCATATATATGGTAAACTATATGAATGAAATATGTGCTGTGACTGATTGATATATAACCTCTGCATGTTATTATTCCAATAATTATTAGAGGTACGGTACCATACTAATGTGGCTAGTCAAAGAAGGTGTGTCAGGTGCCGTAGTGATGCTCCCTCAATATAGAAATGTGGACAGATCTGCAGTTCCTGTTTTTGACTTCACTTGTTGATAACATACAGTATACGGCTTTAATAACATCGAAAATTAAACATTATGCGGTAAATTGACCCAATGTGGCACATATTTGTTATAAGTGGTGATTGCATTTTTTCATGTGTGGCATGGAAATTGATATTATATAAATTACACAACATATTATCGATCTCATGAGTATTACAATGTATATAATCATTACACAATCGTCCAGGAATATTTGACCATATATCAATCAAACTTGATATAAATATATACATTTTGGTCAATTCAGAATTGCCTCCTTACCTAACAGTGGTGACTGATATCCAGAAGAAAAACCTAAGTCAGTATTATTTTTGTATTCCTCGCCTATCAAGCTGCAGACGCGAAATGGGTGTGATTAAGTGAGAGGTAAGTTGCTTTTTGATAGAATAGAAAATTGCCAACAAATGATTACTTTTATAGGATGTCATGTTGGTATACCATACTATCTAGTGAACTGCCTAAATGGTGCAACTGCACACACGTCGGTGGTACTGAGGTTGTCATGTGTCTTATATATACCAAATATGTGGAAAGTCTTTTAAGTCTCTCTTTTTGTTTCACTATCAGAGTTTAATTATAGAGTTTGCAATACAAACCTGAATCAACAAGCCAGCATTATATCGTATAGAGCTGATGATGACATTTATGTTGAAGTATACGCATACATGTTGAACAATACTGTACATCCTGAGGTTGTGATATATCTTGGCATATGAGAGCAGACATTAAACTGAAGCATTTTGGTACAATTACATTGTAATGATAAATTTCTAACTTAATTAATTAAGCACTGTACAGTATTAATTTTTTCAACAATACTTTACATGACAAAGCTTTGAGACCCAGGTTGTGACTAGCAAAGGTTATCCAGCCATGGCAGTACATAAAAATGTAATCTGTATTCTGTAAATACTACAAGTAAGAAACACGACAGCCACTGTTCCACGGATTTACTGGTACAATTGTACATGAGGTTTTTTTCATCACATATCATTGACATCTCTGCATACATAAGATAATACGTATAATAATATTAGTTACCATTGACCATTCACACATATGTTATTCCAGGTACATAATTTGTTATTATGCAAATCGTTGATCCCATCAGCTGTTCCTTGGTTAGACACAGAAAAACATATCACACTAAAATGGTGCTATTATTGAGGACACTATGTAGTTATAAAAATGATAACATGAAAAGGAAATGGAAGTATCACTATTCTGGGTTAGTGACTAGCTTAAATATGTAACTTGTAAGTGATTATAATAATGTCTATTTTTCTTAAATGATTTCTAATATATTTTTTATACTGCCATATGTAAAATAATTATTGAATGTGTTTTACGTGTTAATCTGTGATCTTGTGTGCACTCCTAGATGTATGTATTACAACGGCTTATTGTTATAGTTTTCTGGATGTTTAAAATGTAAGTAATATTGTTAAATGTGTGTGTAGAAGTGTCTTAGTAAGTTAAGCTACATGGCAGAGGGTTGGTTGGTGTGACTCATAACAGTTTCCTTTTTTATCCCTGAATTTCACTCATAATAATTATTTACTCTTATTTTCCTTACTGTAGTAGTAGCAATTCTTGCTGACATGACATTATAAAAACCGGTATGGTTCAATAGATGTTTCAAGAGTGATTTGATGTCTCAGTATACACAATTATTGTGCAAAGTACAAAGTATTCTCAACCTTCCACTCATAGGATATAAACTTCATCTTGTATTTATTACTGTGACATTGGCAAGCTATCACACAAGTCCAGATTATCAGAATCTATTTCTTATGATAACCTACCTTACTAGCGTATATACATATGGATATATATAGGCCATCTCCAGGCTACACTATTAACAATCTCCATGCTAAGTGGTATAAAAGATTACGTCCCCGAAGCATCCAAAGTGGTCAGTCTCATGCAAAATCATTCTCAGTTCAGTCAGTGTGATCGAATTTGAAACCCGAATAGCCCTAAGCCATCTAGGTGATGTAGTTCGTACTTGTTTACATCTGGACGTCATATCTACCATAAGAATCCTCGGCTCCAGGACTAGTAGTCTGTCACTGCACCAAACCAGCACGGTCTTAACAGTAGTTCTTGTAACGAGGATAATTTTACTAGTTGAAATGTGGTTTTAAATGTATATTCATATCGACACTTCCATGGTATTTTGTTATGTCACTAGAGAAAACATTGATAATTAAGTGTCAAGTGCCTGTAAGCACCACGGTAAATCATTACATTATCTTATTGAGTTACCTTAACTCTTCTATGGCTACTGTATTTGGAAATATATATCTGGTTATGTAATTAAGATGGTCAGCAATATAAAGCTGGGAAACCTTTTATTTTTGAAGTTAAATTATATGTTAAAAACAATTCTATGAATTATGTACCTTTATATCAAACTTGACAAGGGATAAAAGATTTGCAACTGAATGGAGTCTTATTATTTATGGTCATTGGAACATTTTATATAGTTTCTCATAACATAAACATTAGGAAATACCATAATGAAATTGATAGTGGCTTTAAGAAAAGTGCCCAATACCATAATGAAGGGTGCAGTAGTATGGACTATAATAACATCATGGGAAGAGGTTCTCTATCCTATGAGATGGCAACAGAAGGGACAAACACAAGAAAGAAATTACGGACATAAAAAACTGGAGGTGCAAAGAGTATATGAAGTGACACAATGGAAACTAATTATTCAGGACCGGGAATCAATATAACTGAAAATAATTCTGAATAGAAAAATGTCAGTTTTCCACCTCTTTTATATAGTCGAAATATTTTAGATTTTAGCTTTGCCTTCATTATTTGGTATATCCCTATTCCTTGGCCCATAACATCACTCTATGGCAAAAGCTTAGAAACATAAGTATATGTTTTTTGGTATTAGTCAAGCGTTTGTCCATAATCACTCCCATTCATTTTTGTATGTCTAATATACTTCTACATACGCGTATGTCATTTCCTTATTGGGTATTTCCGACACAAATACATGACCCGTTGGATATTTCCGACACAAATACATGACCCGTCGGTTCCAGTATAATATCAATTCAGGATGGCCGACAAATGTTTACATCTAGGCCCCGTATCTTGCTAAGTTAGGTCTCGGTAGTATGCCGCAGTTCTGATTAGGTTAGGTGAGGTGAGGTCTACATAATTCTATTTAATGCGTTGTAGTGTTTTTCAGACGAATCTGGTTCAAATAGGATGAAAATGAGGTGTTTTGGGAGATTGAGTTGGGGGAGGGAGGGGGGGGGAGTGATATCTTCCAAAACATTAATTTGCTACGGTTGTGAACAATAAATTCGTTCAAAACACACTATAAAACATTGCATTCTGAAAACCTCGAGTCGAAATCAGATTATGGACAAACTCTTTACTAATACCAATGTTTTTACCTTAAGTTGTAAGGTAAGTTGCAAGTACAAAAAGCAAACTTTTATTTTTCCCTACATTGAAAATTGCTCGATTGTTGTTATGCGTCACAACAACGGGGTCATATAGCAACAGAAGAAGGTGATAGAGAAGCGAAACAGCAAGTAGGAAGGAAATGGAAAGACAATATCTATGATAAGGAAAGTTTGGTGTTTTCACCTGTGAAATAAAATGAGTGCAAGGGATTCAAATTCATGTTCTATTTCTGCACACACAGTAGCCTATAGTGTAGTGACATTAACCCTACAGTCCATACACTGTCACAACACCTCACATTAATTATTTGACCATTTTGTCAAGAAGACAACAAAGTTAACGAGTCCGTAAGAATGGTAGATAAAATTTAAGTAAAAATAATTGCTGGATGCAGATCTCTCCTAAATTAACTTATTGCCAGTTATGAGACTCATCTTTATTAAATAAACATTGTAAAAATCCACACACAACTTTTGGCGTAATCCTGCTAACATGCAGACCAACAAACTGAACCAGAAATATAATCTCCTTTGGGATGGTAACCAAGGATGGCAACAAGATATTGTAACCTGCACTGACCAAATCTCTCAAAGCAGTTGAGCGCAACAACTGCACCGCGAAAAAGGAACGACCCTAATTAATATGGACGGCAACATGCGTGGGCTTGTACCACATCAGAATACATACATTCACAAATTTAGCATTCACGCCATATCATTATTTCTCCGTTGTGATGGTCCCAGTGAGTGGTCCCGAGGCTCCACTACGGTCCACACACACATACACACACACACGGACCCCCTACAGCTCTAAATCCTTTGTCCATGCATTTAATTCACCTTTGCATATCTTATGGGGTTTATCAAATATGTAGGTTGGTATATCAAACGTATAGGTTGACATCGGCATGTAATTTAACAAACCCGGCTTAATATCTATTGTTGGCCACTGATAGATGCTGGAAGATGCGAGTGGGGCCAATTAAACTGTAATAATAATCATATTTGGACAAAGTATATTTATTTAACATTCAGAAAATGTTGTGTTCTGTATAATTTTCTCACAATATCACTAGCAGTAATATAATAATACCAGTAAGATAATTTCCTTGTCCCAGTAGTAAATACTTCTATGATCACTGTATACCGGTCTGTACTCATGGCATAGTTTTTTATTACTGTCCATTCTGTTTCCACCTTCCTTCCCGTCTGCCACGAAGCTGTAGGAAAGTCATTAGATATTTCCATGCTTAGTGTGTAGTTAGGCTTTTGTGTACATCGTCCAGAGGGAATTTTTTTGTCGTCCTTGTGTCAGCCTCGTCGTCATTGTCGTCCTCGTCGTCGTCTCGGTAAAGGTGTAATAACATTGTAAACAATTATTATTACTGTGTATAAGTATTAATTTCTCCTGTTTAGAGAATAATGCATACTATAAATGAAAATGTTAATTAAATGAAATGAGCAAGTTTCAGTTATTAAATTGTTGTGAAAGTTCTCATTATTTCTACTGTACTTAAAATAAATAACTGTTTCATATAATATATCATAGAGGCTTGAATATGCAAAAATCAGTTAGTTGATCATACCTCGATTATATCCCCTCGATTATATCCGGGAAACCCATGTTAAATGTTTTCTGAATGACGGTAAAAGTATATATATAATTGTAGTTAAGAAGCCCTGTGATGTAGTCAGAAGAAAATTAGAGGCTAGAGAGTCCTTCAAACATTGCCACGAAACACCACCTACATTAAAGGAGCTTGTTTCGTGGCAGAGTCGGGAGGAATCAGAAGCCACTAGGTCTCATACACGAACACAGGGTCCCTTAATGAAGACCCCCCACAACTTATTGCAATCCTCCAACATACACAAAGTTCATCACGCTTCAGCCAGTCAGTTAAGGGGAGAGTATACTTTTGGTACATTTGGAGTGCCTTGATTCCTCCAACGTATGCCAGGAAACAGGACCATGTTAACAGATATAATGGAGTTCTGTTGCTTGAAATAGTTTGGAGGAATCAGTTGCTCCATAATTTCCAGCAGTATACTACCCACTTAAAGAGGTGTAGAATATTTTTGATATCGGCTGTGGAATTTTACCGTCAGTCAGAAAACATACATATATATAGATCATATAATGCATGGGTATGTATGTATGTATGTATGTTAGTGCCTGCCTGGGTTGGTCTGATGATCTGTGTGTGTATGTGTGTGTGTGTGTGTGTGTGTGGTTGAGAAATGAATGCATTTAATCCTGTCTCCTAAATGAGTAGGGTAGTATTTGTAAGATTCCGATGCCTTACAAATATGTTATGGTAGTATTATATAAAAAATGTAAATCGCTGTACATATGATTTCTTTTATTAAATTGAATAATATAATAAACGGTTTGTCCTTGTTATTGTGTGTTTTCTTTCTCTTTTATTAGTATCTCCTGATGTAAGTAAATCTGGTCCTGTCACACTCAACACTTTCACATGGTGGGTGAATTATTGCAGTCGTGATGTGAAACTCAGAAGAAAAAAATACACTGGGAAATAATTGTATCCCAATTAATATCTATAACTCTTAACGGAGATTAATTGATACCACTCAGGCAAGGCCATAATTACATAGTTTGGGCTAAATTACAGAAGGGTGTTACCTCCACCTGCTGTGTTATATGCAATGATGACCCTCTAACCAAGATCCAACTAGTCTATATATTGTCGTGGTCAAAAATAATCATCCACATAGGAGAAACTCACGTAACATTTTGACTGCTTCCCTCTGTTCCTTAATTAGCTGATAAAATGTCCAATAAATAGGTTAAGTATCATCTATTAATATACTACAAGCAGCTATGCACTACTAAAAACAATAACATCATAATATGAACGTGAAAACATTAGACAGTAAATTGATTGAGATACCCATATATGGATGATTATTGACCGCGACTGTACATTAGACAAAGATGCTACCTCTCTACCAACACCTGAACACATCAACTACAGAAATGCAAGGTTAACTAAATAGCCTATACTGTATACTATAAGTTCAGCCCCAAAGATTTGTTATTTACAGGGAACATCTGCTGCAGAATTGGCTGTGAACAAACCGACCCTCTTGGCAACCCCTAACCAAATTTACATTATATTTCAAATTATACTATGTTCTCTCTCTCTCTCTCACACACACACACACACTCTCTCTCTCTCTCTCTCTCTCTCTCTCTCTCTCTCTCTCTCTCTCTCTCTCTCTCTCTCTCTCTCTCTCTCAATTACCAGTTACCAGTGGAGTGCCACAGGGGTCAGTGCTCGGCCCAGTATTATTTACAATATATATTAATGACATAGATGTTGGCTTAAATAATATCATATCAAAGTTTGCTGATGACACTAAAATTGGAAAATCAGTATTAAATGAGGAAGACAAAAACTCACTACAGGCTGACCTATTCAAAATTGGAGAATGGTCCAACACATGGAAGATGCCCTTTAATGTCAATAAATGTCAAGTACTACACGTTGGGTCAAAAAATAAATCATTTGAATATGAAATAAATGGGTATAAAATCAATAGTGTTACAGAGGTAAAGGACCTGGGCATCACCATAAACAAGAACCTCAAACCTTCAGTTCAATGCACCATTGCAGCAAATAAAGCAAACAGAGCACTAGGATTCATTAAAAGAAACTTCATATATAAGAATAAGGAAATAATTTTGCCTCTGTACAATAGCATAGTAAGACCTCATATGGAGTATGCAGTGCAATTTTGGGCTCCATATTTGAAAAAGGATATAGACAAACTTGAGGCTGTTCAGCGTAGAGCAACCAAACTAATTCCATCACTAAGAAATAAACCGTATCCGGAAAGATTAAAAGAACTTAACCTATTCTCCCTGTCAAAAAGAAGAATCCGAGGCCAACTAATAGAATGTTTCAAAACCCTAAATAACTTTAACAATGTAGATGCCAGCAAACTCTTTAAAGTAAATCATAACAGCACAACTCGGAGTAATGGAATGAAACTAATTGGTAAAAGAGCTAACCTTGACACTACTAAAAACTTTTATACTTACACAATTATAAACGAATGGAATAACCTACCATCATTAATAGTCAATAGTCAAACCATTAATACATTTAAAAAAAGACTCGACAAACATCTTGTAGAAAAGGGTATAGTATAGGAAATAACCTATAGGAAATGATGTGTGTATGTGTGCATGTGTGTATGTGTATGTATATGTATATGTATGTATATGTATGTATATTCTTTTTTTTTTTTTTTTTTATTAATCCAAATTTATTTATTTTTTTTGTATTTATTTGTGTTTCAATTTAAGCCTACTTTCCAACTCTCCTATAAAATTTCCTTGTGTCTGTTTTCTTCCAGCCACAAGGTACTGCTTCTATCATTACTTTCATGTAGGGTGTAATGCCCGAGGGAGAGGTGGGTGGGGAGAGAGCCTTCTGCTTTACTATCCTTTACTATCCTTCACTAATCATTGATATTATTTTTTTCCCTAACGTTAAGGCCGGACCACCTCGAAGGGACCGCAAGGTCTGTGTGGCCCGTGTATCTATGTAATTCTATGTAATTCTCTCTCTCTGTGTGTGTCTCTGTCTGTCTGTCTCTCTCTCTCTGTTAGTGAAAAGGATATGAACCACACGAGTAGCAGACTGAAAATATCCATGTGGTGAGCCATGTGTGTCCTACAGCGGAGTTGTAATGGGAGTGACAAACATTATCATGCATTAAACCCTAAATTAGTGTCATATTTCATTAGCAGGACTCCATGAAATATTATATGCACTCTACAAAGGATAGCCACGCTGCATAGAAATAGCCGAATTAAGTAATGATTAACAAGAGACATGGTGGGTGGTCAGCTGTACCCTGTGTTAAGAGAGTTGAGTCATTTGTTAGGTCTGTTCACGGGTACAGTAGTGTGGTCTTGCCTCTTATTTCCTGCGGTTCCTAAACAATGTTAGTTAGTCATCCCTTTCCTTCCAAGTATGAAAAGTATATAAATATTATACAGTAAGTTTCGACTAGCTCGTAAATTAGAGAACATGCATGTGAAGGTAGAGACTGATAACAGATCACAGAGGCAAGACGAGAAAGAACGAGGAAGCATTGCAGTTATGGCACTGTATTTTCTAACCTTGCTTTATCAATCACTTCACATGTCTTCATACACTTCATACGGTACATGCATAGATAATGTCATGATATCGCTACATCACCAACCCTGATAACTTTCAGGGCTTCGCCAACATATATATCATCAATTTACGACACCAGAAAATAGAAAATATAAATCACTACAGTGGGAGTTAAAAAGGTGTTATATACGATTTACGAAAGGAGAGTTTATAGCAGAGAGGTTTGGTGATGAAAAGACGTGTAGACATTTTAATGTGACTGTACAAGGAGTATAAACAAATTACATCAGAATTCTGTAAGCAGAGGCCAATGATCCTGAGCTTGAACGAACAATATAATAATTATATCCTTATTTGAGATAAAAGATTCAGAGATGTTTCGTATGGTAAGTCGTACGTGTAAAATTGTCCTGAGGTAAATGCAGACAGATACTTTTTGTCATGCAGTGTGTTCGTAGATGACTGCATGACTCAAGGTAATTTGGATGTGGCTTGAATGTACTGTATGATTCTGTTGTTATAAATAATTAAAATAACTCTTAAGGGGATATATATATATAGTATACATTTGGTACATTGGAGTGCCTTGATTCCTCCAACAAAGCATGCCAGGAAACAGAATCTGATTGACAACAACAATAATGGTGTATACTGTTGCTTGGAATTGTATGAAGGAATCGGTAGCTCCAGATTAAGCAACACTGTACTACTCCTTTAACACATATTAATATCACTTATTTGACACAATTTTAACACTCATTTGACACAACTTTAACACTTAATATCACTCATTTGACACAACTTTAACACTTAATATCACTCATTTGACACAACTTTAACACTTAATATCACTCATTTGACTCAACTTTAACACTTAATATCACTCATTTAACACAACTTTAACACATATTAATATCACTCATTTGACACAACTTTAACACATATTGATATCACTCATTTGACACAACTTTAACACTTAATATCACTCATTTGACACAACTTTAACACTTGATATCACTCATTTGACACAACTTTAACACTTAATATCACTCATTTGAAACAACTTTAACACTTAATATCACTCATTTGACACAACTATAACACTTAATATCACTCATATGACTCACAACTTGCCGCTTGAGAATAACCCCATCAAGAACAGTATCATGAAGGTATTGATATTTCTTCTCTTGAATTTTTTCGTGATCTGTAGAGACAACAAAAAACCCTTCCGTTTCCTGCATTATCCCACTAGTCACACACGCATAGCATACTCCACTGACGACTGCATGCCACCACGCTCTTTACCGACCCTCATTTTCCTCGCAATTCCCTCACTCCTCGTAGGCACATTCCTCACCCTACAAGAAATATTGACTCCACTCATACCTCATGTCATTTGATCATTATTCACACCATTCACTCCCTCACCAACCACACACACCCTTCCTCATCCCTCACACCAATTCACTCACCCCTCATGCCAATACCTCCTCACCTCTCACACCATTCACTTCCTCACCAACCACACACACCCTTCCTCATCCCTCCCTCACACCAATCCACTCACCTCTCACACCATTCACTCCCTCACCAACAACACACACCCTTTCTCATCCCTCACACCAATCCACTCACCTCTCTCACCATTCACTCTCTCACCAACCACACACACCCTTCCTCATCCCTCCCTCACACCTCCTCATCCCTCCCTCACACCACTAACACTTTGCCTCTCTTCTAAATACTGTATCGTGAGGTTTGGCTTTATTTCTGTGTATTGCACAAACAGATTATTCGCACCGAGGAAAAGTTATTTGGAGGGCAGTGAAGACCTCTCGTTTGGTTTGTCAGTGTGTGTGTATGTGTGTGTATGTGTGTGTGTGTGTGTGTGTGTGTGTGTGTACGACTGGTGTATGTATGTATGTTTGTACTGTACATGAGTCTGTCAGTGTACAATTTCATATATGTAGGAATGTGTTCAAAATCTGGCTTTGGTAAATTTGCTTGTGAAATTGAAGCTAACTGCACTGAAGATAAAAAATAATGTGAATATATTTTTGAAACTTTTCGTGTGTAGTTGTGGGAATTCACAGGAAGTCCAGGTGTAAATAATGGCACGTTTGGGTGTAAGTTATAGTGGCTGTTTTTTGTTAGCATGACTTTGCATGTATACAGAATATATGAAAGCGTATGAGCGTGAGTGTGCCCGTGTGTGTGTGTGTGTGTGTGTGTGTGTGTGTGTGTGTATGTGTGTGTGTGTGTGTGTGTGTGTGTGTGTGTGTGTGTGTGTGTGTGTGTGTGTGTGTGTGTGTGTGTGTGTCCTAGCTGCAACAAGCCACATATATATTGCAAGATTTCCTCACTAAGCAGTTCCTCGGGTTTTTCTTCCTAATTAGTGGCGTTCCTTCAGTACTTCAGTAAGGGGGAAGTTTTTTGTGTGTGTTGGTAATTATGGAGCAACTGAATCCTCTAAACTATTTCAAGCAACCAATAGAACACCACTATTTTTGCCCCTCTGGTCCTGTTTCCTAGCATACTCTGGAGGAATCAAGTCACTCCAATGTCAATCTTCAGAGCCAGAGGAACACCGCTATAAGTTCACATTTTTGGTCACAAAGTCTGGAGGGTACGTTGGACTGCCTGGGATGTACACTCGTGATACATAATTTCTGACCAGAGTGTGAGGAGCAGAAAGCTTCGAATCGCCTGGTATTGCTGTATTTCCCCACCCAGTACACATATAGAGGCTGAGTTCGAATGCAGCTGGTGTGTGTGTGTGTGTGTGTGTGTGTGTGTGTGTGTGTGTGTGTGTGTGTGATGCCTGCCGTTCGTCTATGGTCAGGGATTACTTATCACGAGTGTACATACATACCTGTGTGTGGATTACTAACTCTACTGTCACACTGTCACAATATATAATAAATATAATATCATAACAATCGAATCCAATCTCAAATCACACACACACACACACACACACACACATACGGTACGGTAATATAAATATATATATCCAATTCCTTGCATACCACACCCACAAGAATAGTTCATTTTATCCAAGAGTAATTCACAGAGTCTTAGGAGCGATATGAGGCAATGTCACTCTGGTAGATAGATAGATAATAGAGATAGATAGATAAATATAGTTAGATAGATAGATAGATAGATATAGATAGATAGATAGATAGATAGATAGATAAATATAGATAGACAGTTAGATAGGTACTTATTGTTAAATAGACTAACATTAATACAAATATAAAAACATATTTAGTTAAAGACAGAGAGAGAGAGAGAGAGAGAGAGAGAGAGAGAGAGAGAGAGAGAGAGAGAGACCGAATAGGCTCCGTTGGTTGCGTGATCTATTAAATGATTTGACAGATAATGTTCGTCGCCGTGTATAGTTTGACCAAACGTTGCTTCTCAGATAAACTTGACAAGATCATTTCCAAACTGTTTACTTTTCTGAGCATTCCACGGGTGAATGACATGGTCTGTGATTATCCAAATTATTTCAATATTTGGTCACGAAATATATTTTGATATATTTTTTCGACATTTCACTGCATAAACTTCAAACTGATTAAAAAAATAGAAGTAACATCTAAATTCAAGAATACTTTCAATGAAGTAGTGTAATTCATCAATTATGAAAATCTTGCCAGAAAAAACACAAACTAATGTCAAAATAAGTTTAGTCTACACTAACCTATGTTTATATCTATTCATTTTAGTAATTTATATATATTTTTTTCTGTAGCTTAACTATGATTATATTTATTCATTTTAGTCATTTATATACAGTAGGCCTATATATATGTTTTCTGAAGATAAACTATGATTATATTTATTCATTTTAGTAATTTATATATATATTTTAATATACTTGTGGCAAAATAAGTTTGTTCTACACTAAACTTTGATTATATTTATTAATTTTAGTCATTTATATACAGGATTTTTTTCTGTAGCTAAACTATGATCATATTTATTCATTTTAGTAATTTATATACAGTATATATATATTTTCTGTAGTTAGCTAACGGCAAAGTCCACACCCGATATAGAATTACCTTTGTATCTGATTGGGAGGGTCGTGACTCCTAATTCCTGGCCAGGGAGCCTCCACCACCGATGGTAAGCATTTACGATATCGACTCAAGACTTTTATCACCCAACTCAGAAAAATAAAATAAAAATACTAGATATATCTTGACTCGTTTTAAGGGGGAGCAGGAATAGGGGGGACAGGCTTGGGGGGATTTTGGGCGGTGTAGGAGTAGGGGGACAGGCTTGAGGGGGGATGTTGAGAATAGGGGGACAGGTTTAGGGGGGTTTTGGGAGGTGCAGGAACAGGGGAAAAGGCTTGAGGGGGTTTAGGGGGGTGCGGGAAAACGGGGACAGACTTGTGGGGGTTTGGGGGGTGCAGGAGTAGGCAGATAGGCTTGAGAGGAGAGGGGTTAGGGGGGTTGAGGAGCAGGGGACAGGCTTTCTACCAACCCAAGCCTGTCCCCCCTACTCCAACACCCCCTTTAAGGCCCCCCAAGTCTGTCCCCCCCCCCTACCCCCGCACCCCCTTAAGACACACCGGTTTTTACGACTTTCATATTCCCCTGCAGGACGAACGTTAAGGGGGTGTGGGAATTGGGGGACAGGCTTGGGGTAGGGGGGAGTAGAAAGCCTGTCCCCTATTCCCACACTCCCCCTAACCCCCCCAAGCCTGTCTCCCTACTCTCGCACCCCCTAAAACCCCCCAGGCCTGTCCCCTACTCCCACACCCCCTTAAGTAATTTTTCACAGAGGAGTAAGACAGCCATGAAATCCTTCCACATTTCTCTTGGCTTCAGTAAAAACATCCACACATATTCAATTAGGTTTACTATGAATGGCTATGATAAACATCGACTCACACAAAAAAAAAAAAATGTACTTAGGTTTATGATTTTCTTGGGGATTTTTCTTGTCTTCAATAAAACATTGACTCACAAAAAAAAAAAAAAAAAAAAAAAATGTACTTAGGTTGACTATTAATGTTTATGATTTTCTTGGGATCTTTCTTGTCTTCAGTAAAACATTCACTCACCAAAAAACAAATATATGATTAGGTTTACTATGAATGTTTATGAGTTTGTTGGGTATCGTGTTATCTTCGCTTCTCTAGTGTACAGTAATTTCGCATGCATTGTAGGCCCTCTATCTCTCTCTCTCTCTCTCTCTCTCTCTCTCTCTCTCTCTCTCTCTCTCTCTCTTCTCTCTCTCTCTCTCTCTCTCCAGTAATTTTGCATATAGTATACACCATTGTAGGCCTCTCTCTCTCTCTCTCTCTCTCTCTCTCTCTCTCTCTCTCTCTCTCTCTCTCTCACACATATATTGCAAGGATGATAAGTGGGTGATTTGAAGTGGGTCGCTCGGGATTAATGCTTGTGGGGGCAGATAAGGCGGTATCTGATGAAGCCACCTGATTAGATTAATGGAAGCGCGTGAACCAGCCACGAGTAATGAGGCGAGGGATGGGAGGGGGTCTGGGGTGGAGAGAGAGAGAGAGAGAGAGAGAGGAGAGAGAGAGAGAGAGAGAGAGAGAGAGAGAGAGAGAGAGAGAGAGAGAGAGAGAGAGAGAGAGAGAGAGAGAGAGAGAGGAGAGAGAGAGAGAGTTTGTTGTTGTTGTTGTTGTTGTTTGGTTTACCAGCAGCACCCCTATATACAGAGAGAGAGAGAGAGAGAGAGAGAGAGAGAGATGTATATAAGAATAGAGACTTAGATCGATAAAGACGACGTAAGAGAGAGAGAGAGAGAGGAGAGAGAGAGAGAGAGAGAGAGAGAGAGGAGAGGAGAGAGAGAGAGAGAGAGAGAGAGAGAGAGAGAGAGAGAGAGAGAGAGAGAGAGAGAGAGAGAGAGAGAGAGAAGAACATAAGAATAGGAGACTTTTAGATCGATAAAGACAAGACGACGTAAGGAACGATTAGGGGAAGATAGAGTGAAGGTGGAGGAGATGATACATGATGTGAGTGGCGGTGAGTAGTGAGTGGGTGGACAGGTAGAGGGGGAGAGAGAGTGGAGGAGGGGGGAGAGAAGGGGGGAGAGAGAGGTGGATGAGGAGGGAAGAGGAGGGGGTATAGTAGAGGGGAGAGGGGGAGGCGGATGAAGGGTATAGGGGGTAGAGGCATGAGAATAGAGGGAACTGCAGGGAGGGTAGAGGGGAGAGGTGGAGGTGGAGGAGGTATAGGAGGAGGGGGTATAGTAGAGGAGAGAGGGAGGTGGAGGAAGGGGTATAGAAGGTAAGGGCATGAGTATAGAGGGAACTACAGGGAGGCCAGGGAGAGAAGCATAACCCAGTACATCAGAAAACACACTCGCCATCTGTTTCGTCAGGTCAGGTCATGGTAAATAAATCCACGTGGGTAAATCTCAGGTCATGTGAATTACAGACATTGTGTTACACACTTTTTTTTTTTTTAGTTTGAAGGTTAATTAAGGGGAGAGAGATTATACTTACGTTAACATTGGAGTGCCTTGATTCCTCCTTTCCCCAAAGTATGCCAATGAAACAAGACCAGATGAACACAAAATAATGGTGTTCTGTTGCTAGGAATTGTTTGGAGGAATCATGCAGTTGCTCCATATTTTATTAACACTATTATATACTATACCCTTAATTAGTGGTGAGGGTTTAAATATCTTCACACGAGACTGATTTGGTTATTCAGTTTTTATATAATAATGCAAAAAAATGAGGCCATATTTTTGGTCGGTTTTCGTCTAAGTATGAGTTTGAAGGTTAATTGAGTAGTTGGGTTTAAGTATTTTAATACGAGACTGATTTGGCGATTCAGTTTTTATATAATAATGCAAAAAAATGAGGCAATATTTGATCAGTTTCTAAGTATTTAATCTAGAATATGATATAATAATCTCATATGTTGATACCATAAAATATTCACTGCATTGATGGCAGCTTAATAAAGGGGAGAGGTATACTTTTGGTACATAGGAGTGTCTTGATTCCTCCCCCAAAGTAAAAGCCAATGAAACAGGACCAGAGGAACAAAAAATAATGGTGTTCTGTTGCTTGTAATATAGTTTGGAGAAGAATTTGCTCCAGATTTATCAACACTGTATCCTCCATTTTATTCTTAACACTCCGGACCTTTAAGATGCATTTATACAAATTCTTCAAAAAACAAAAAACAACTTTGAATGTCCAGAAAATTTAGCTTAAGAAGTGTACCAATTTTTTTTTTTTATATATATATATGCGATGAGAAAGATGTTAATATTATACCACAAATTTGTTCTCCCTTTACCATAATAATGTACTATATTGAGTATAGCTTAATATTTTCTCTTACTTTGTTTCATATAATTTTCCATGAACAGGTTTATAGTAAAGTGATTAGGTATGATAATAATGTTTCATCTCTAGAGAATAAGATGCAAAGAATGACCATCAGAAGACCCAAATCAAAACATGTTACACTTATAATAACCCAACATATATTATAACTCCACATTTAGAACAGCTTTACATGCAAAACATCACATACAGACCAACATATATTACAACACCTACATTTAGAACAGCTCTACATGCAAAACATCACATACAGACCAGCACATAGCCTATTACAACTCCACATTTATAACAGTTGTATATGCAAAAAACAATACTTATACAGACCAGCTAAATTATTATATACGCCACATTTAGAACAGATGTATATGCAAAAACATTACATATACAGACCAGCTAAATTATTATATACGCCACATGAACATCCATCCACACCATAAGCAAATCCAAACCCCAAACTCAAGGAAGCATAATGCCATTGAGAACAACACACACACACACACACACACACACACACAGACACACACACACATACACATACACACACACACACACACACACACAGACGAACCTTGTACACCGCCGACTCCCACCTTGTCAAGACTCCCCACAGCGATAGCCACGACCCCCAAGATCACCCACCCCACCCTGTACCCTCCTATACCCACCCACCCACCTATACCCACCACCCTCACACCCACCTCACTCCCACCTATACCCACACCCACCCCTGCACCCACCTATACCTATACCCCTCCAACCACCTCCCCTCCCTCACTGCCTATACCATTAGTTGCACGTCACATAGCAGAGCAAAACGTCGACCAGAGAGGTTTTTACTACAACCCTCAGCTGCTCATGGCCTTTACCAAATGAGGCACAACCATGCACGGTCACTGCTATGTAGGTATTTTATTTATAAGTGTGGCGGACCTTAGTTGCCGAGGAATTACTTAGGTAGTGACAACAATATCGGAGTTTACTGTCCCACTTCTCAATTAACGTCTTCCTCGGCTGCCATATGACTTAGCTGTTGCGGCGCCTAACATCATTCCATCATTATCGGATTTTTTTTTTTTTTTTTTTTTTTTGTAAATCATAATGGAGTTTATAGGATTATGGTTGTATGTAGGTGACAATTTTCGCATTATGTTTAGGAAACTTTGGGAAATATACGTGTTCCATCATCATCACTCTTGCCCAAAAGTTTGTTAATTAAGGACCCTGTGATCGTGTATGAGAATTGGAGGCTTCTGATTCCTCCTAACTATGCCACGAAACCAGCTCCTTCCCTATAGGTACATGGTGTTTCGTGGCAATATTTGAAGGACTCATTTATCTCCAATTTTCTGACTACATCCACCAGCCAGCTATATATTGTTTCCCTGGATGCTTCAGAGGGTTAGATTGCCTCAGTGCCAACCAGAAGAAACACGATATAATTAATCCAAATCTTTTGAAAAACTGAATTGAGGAGTTAAGGAAGGCACTTTAAGGCGAGAGTATATACTTATGATAACGCAACAAAAAATGCTTAATCGCTCTGTCTTTCTGGTTCAGTGTAATTACAGTTTTTCTAAGTTCAACCTTTACACTAACTCCATCAATTCATTTTTTTCCCATCTCAACCCTAATCTGTCTCTATCTGTTTCTCTCTTAATCATCTATGTCCCTTTCTCCCACCTCCTATTTGTCTCTCTTTCTCTTTATCATTTATTTCCCCTTCTCCCCACCCCCTCCTGATTCTATTCCCTTATTTCTTCAACATTCCCCAACCCTAATCTGTCTCTATCTGTCTCTCTCTTTTATCATCTATCTCCCCTTCTCCCCACCCTTCTATCTGTCTCTCTCTGTTTATCATCTATCTCCCCTCCTAATTCAATTCACTTATCTCTTCATCTCTCCCCAACCCTAATCTGTATCTATCTGTCTCTCTCCTTATCATTTATCTCCCCTTATACCCACCCTTCTATCTGTCTCTCTGTTTATCATCTATCTCCCCTCCTAATTCAATTCCCTTATCTCTCTCTCATCTCTCCCCTCCTCTAATCTGTATCTATCTGTCTCTCTCTGTTTATCATCTATGTCCCCTTCTCCCCACCCATCCTTCTATCTGTCTCTCTGTTTATCATCTATCTCCCCTCCTAATTCAATTCCCTTATCTCTCTCCATCTCTGCCCTCCCCCATACGTACTGATGAAGGTGGCTGCCTGACAAACTATAGGTGTGTGTGTTATCAGGACCCGTTATCTGGCTCCGTGGGTACAAATTAGTGGCGACAGCTAGGAACCGGGCACACGTGGGGTAGGGTGGGGTGGGGGAGGGAAGGATTAGTGGGTGGGTGGATGGGGCCGTGTGGGGTAACTATGTGTGTGGTTTCTAGTGTTGTGGATGGATGGATGGGTGTATAAATGGATGGATAAATGGATGGATGGATGGATGGATGGATGAAAGAAAAAATGGATTGATGGATGGATAAATGAATGGATGAATAGATGGATGGATGAAAGAACAAATGGATTGATGGATGAAAGAAAAACTGGATTTATGGATAAATGCATGAATGAAAATAAAAGATTGATTAATGGATGGATGGAAGAAAACATGGATTGATGGATGGATTTATGGGTGTTTTGATGCATGAATATATGTATGTATGTGTCTATATATGTAAGAATGGTTGGCTAGATACTGAGAGAGATGGTGGAAGGCGACGAGAGACAGGAAGGGCTGGTGACAAACTATAGGTGTGTGTGTGTGTGTGTGTGTGTGTGTGTTATCAGTCTCGTTATCTGACTCAGGAGGGCACAAATTAGTGACCACAAGGACGAGGCAAAGACGAGGCTAACTTGTAAGGTGGGTGGGGCTCCGTGGGTGGCTCAGGAGGGCTGGCTGGCTGGCTGGTGGGCTGGATGGATGGATGGATGGATAGAGTGGTGAGAGGAATATGAGATAGATAGATTAAAAGATGAATGGGTAACTACAGCGTGGGTAGCCTCTAGCCAAGGACAAGAGGTGGGTAGTTATAGGTACTGTAGGTTAGAAGGGTTGTAGGGTGGATGATACAAAGATGTAAGAGGAGATTTGTGTAGGTGGGCAGGTATTGTAGCCTACATGAATATACAGGTACTGTAAGTATATATATATATATATATATATATATATATAATATAAACATAATATAAAGTCAATATTTCACAACCCCACCCACTACACTCCCAACATTAAGTCTAAATTTTGGTCGGACCACACGAATCAATATTCACACGCTGACATTGCAACACTGTCACCTGAGTGGTGCTGTTATACGTGTTAACTGTTCTTTAGTGGCGTCTGGACCAGCCCAGTGTGTGTGTGTGTGTGTGGCCAACGAACAACTCAATCTGGCTTGTCATTGCGGTTGAGAAGTTTATAGAGATATGAAAATGAAATAAGTGGTCTTGCGGTTGTTATACATACGTGATGTAGAAAAAGTTGTTGTATACGTACTGGTTTATGACATTCTCTATCGGGATTTGTTGACATTATCAGACACTGTTCATACTTGTTTATATATTTATTATGGCAATAATAATAATACATTTATTATTATTCTCCACTGAAGCTAATTTTGTGGGCCTTTCATGAATTAATCCCATTTTCATTTCATTACCGTCATCAGAGCATAAGATCAAAAGACACGATAAGATTGAAAAAGTGTTAATAATGGGAAAATAAAGAGTATAGGAAGAGAGCCGTCATATTTGCCAATACCGGTAACTACAGTATGTATGTACAGACGGCGGCAACAGTCCTGTCGCCTCACTTGCTTCACCGAGGCACGCGATGTTCATAGACTCGAGATTATTAGGTGTAGAAAACGTGTGTATTTCTAGAGTCCCTGAACACTGCATGTCTCGGTGAAGCAAGTGAGGCGACACGACTTCTGCCGCTGACCTGTACTTAATATTGCTATTATAACAAGGTAATTGCATTCTGAACCAGTTTTTATTCTACCAACATACGAAATTTATCATATGAGAACTAGCCTATATCTGTCATCTCTGCATTAAAATGGCATTACAACATCACTTTAGCTAATACATACGCAGGTGGAAAGGAAGCGAACTTATGCTGCCGACTGTACTATCAAAGACAAAAAGTCGGTGTGTCGTTGTCTGGTCCGATGATTTGATATAACTCGTGAAACATAATGAAAACCCCACCACAGTAACGTCCATGCCCAGTATGCTTCGCTCTTTACCATATTATGTTTCCACCAATTTAACGACACCACTTTTGTCTTTGATAGTATTACGGTACTTACTTTTATCCACATCAATGTTATCTATTTAATAAACTGACATAAAAGGGAACCCAGACTTGTCAGGCCAATATTACAAAGTTATTTAGTTGACTACCAAAAAGGTTACAAAGTCCAACTTGATCACCGAAAGTAAAGAAGTTAAATAATGAAAACAAATATAGATGAAATATATATCACGTCACCGAATGGTTTTATTTGGAGAAATATTGAATGTTTTATCATAAGAGATTTATCACACTCTTGATTAGATTATATAATACAGGGAAGGTAAAGAAACAAATCTATTAGAGAGAAGTAAGTACCCTTGGAAATTATTTGTTACATTTCATTAGTGAAAGATAACTAACTGCATGGGTTTGATAACAGAAACAAACAGCTCTGAGAATGGCGTATTTAACTGAAAATAACTTTCCCTTGAAAAAAGTTCCTCTGAGCAAAAAGTTCCTCAGAGCAAAAAGTTATCTGTAATCATGTGTTGTATCCTCACATGTGATTCTGGCATAATTCTTTCGACTTCCAACACCTTTACATATACAAAATACGAGACTCCCTGGTGTGCATTATACGTCAGAACTACAGTATAATCAGCTAACAGATACAGTTATGATTAATTAAGGTTGTGTAAAGTTTGTGTACGGTACTTTCTTGTTGACAATGATAATGATGATGCAATTCTGAACGAGGATGGTTATGGCCGAGTGCTGAGATGTCACTATATATATATATATAAAAAAAAAATCCTGGTTAGGGCTTTTGATAACGTGTTGCTGATGAGGGGTGTAACATAACTAGTTGGTGAGTAGATTGACGTAACGTGACAAAGTGTTGATGTGGGGTAACGGAACACTTCATACATAATACACTAATGTTACTAAACACTTTGTAAGATGATTGATATAGAGGGAAGGTGAAAGATAAAGAGTTGGTGAGAGACTGAAACAGGTAACAGTACATAACATAACACAACAGATAACAGTGCATATAATAACGTAACTGAATGGTGAGACACATGGAAACAGTACATAACCATAACGCAACAGGTAACAGTACATAACATAACGCAACAGGTAACAGTACATAACTTAACGCAACAGGTAACAGTACATAACTTAACGCAACAGGTAACAGTACATAACATAACCACAGGTAACAGTACATAACTTAACGCAACAGGTAACAGTACATAACTTAACGCAACAGGTAACAGTACATAACATAACGCAACAGGTAACAGTACATAACTTAACGCAACAGGTAACAGTACATAACATAACGCAACAGGTAACAGTACATAACTTAACGCAACAGGTAACAGTACATAACATAACGCAACAGGTAACAGTACATAACTTAACGCAACAGGTAACAGTACATAACTTAACGCAACAGGTAACAGTACATAACTTAACGCAACAGGTAACAGTACATAACTTAACGCAACAGGTAACAGTACATAACATAACGCAACAGGTAACAGTACATAACTTAACGCAACAGGTAACAGTACATAACTTAACGCAACAGGTAACAGTACATAACATAACGCAACAGGTAACAGTACATAACTTAACGCAACAGGTAACAGTACATAACATAACGCAACAGGTAACAGTACATAACTTAACGCAACAGGTAACAGTACATAACATAACGCAACTGAATGGTGACACACATGCATGGAAAACAACACAACACAGCAACCCTTACTAAGCATAACAGGTTTGTAAGAGGACGCAAAAAACGAACTGATAACAGCATAACATAACATAGCAAAGTAATGGTGTGAGACCTTTAAAATAACACACAACATAGCATCCCATATTATAACACAATAATAGAGTTTGTAGGAGGAACCATAACACGAAACTAACTGATGATTGAACTAAACATAACACATCATAACATAACACAGTATAACATAATTACAGCATAAAATAACGGGGTGGGTGGTGAGAGGACTGATATAACGGGACGGTGTTGGGTTGGGTTGGTGGGTAATATATACTGTCCATCTTCCTCCTCCTCGCCAGGACTTTGCCACAATCCCGCCCGAGCCAGGACTACAAGCCACCTCTCTCTCTCTCTCTCCCTTCCTTCCTGCCTTCCTACCTCACTGCGTCACTGCCTGCCTGCGGTCACGGTGTTACTCATGTTAAGTTATGACCCTTGATGTACAGTCGTTGAAAGAATAGTTGCCTCTGTAACACCTGCATGGGATTGTTGTTAATTAGCCCATCCTGAAAGTAACAGTTATTTATATATACAGGTAACCTTGACTTCAAACAGGTACAATAATATAATGAACATATTTAGCTAAACATTGTTCTATCTTCATAAATATAATATAATGCACATATACTTATACATTATTCCACCTTCAAATGTATCAATAATATAATGGGTTAACATATATATATATATATACACGTGGGACAGAACGTTTTTTTTTCCCACGACTGTGTAATCAGGGTTCGTATATAATTTCAAGCCCACCCAGGACGAACGAAATGGAATGATCACTTACTTAC
Organism: Petrolisthes manimaculis; assembly: GCA_034508575.1. Lineage (NCBI taxonomy): Eukaryota > Metazoa > Arthropoda > Malacostraca > Decapoda > Porcellanidae > Petrolisthes > Petrolisthes manimaculis. Next base: position 7,008 of record JAWZYT010007015.1, on the reverse strand, counting down.
TCACTTACTTACTTACTCACTTACTTACTCACCTACTCACTTACTTACTTACTTACTTACTCACTTACTTACTTACTTGCTTACTCACTTACTCACTTACTTACTCACTTACTTACTCACTCACTTACTTACTCACTCACTTACTTACTTGCTCACTTACTTACTTACTTACTTACTCACTTACTTACTTACTTACTTACTTATCATGTCCCTTTTGTACGATGGCTTGTCTTGTGTGTGTAGCTTGCTTTCCTGCGTACACATACACACACACACAAACACACACACACACACACACAGACACACATACACACACAGAGACAGAGAGAGACAGAGACACACCGACACCAACACCGACACACACACACAGAGACACACGTGACAGACCACCATGTAGGTTAATTAGCATCCATGGCAGCAATACAGTCCACCATTCATTGTACAAAGAGAAGAAGGAAGGAAGGAAGGTTGGTTGGTTCGTTCGTTTCACCTCCGTTTATCAAGTCTTGGGTGGCCAGGAATTAGGACTCGTGACTGATGATTGTATTTCTCAGGATATTTCTGTTCTGTCCGGGAGATCGAAAACTTGCCAGGCGAATTTAACTAACTAAAGGGGAAAGAGGTATGGTGAGGGATAAGGGAATGGTATACTTTTGTTAATTCTAAAATATATGGTATACTTTTGTTAATATATGCCAGGAAACAGGATCAGATTGAGAGGAGAATAATCACACTAGCGTATACGTCGACAATTTAAGGCGAAATATACGCACAATGGCGATTTAATTAAAGAGGAAAGGGGAATGAGGAGGAATAAGGGAATAAATGGTATACTTTTGTTGATATATGCCAGGAAACAGGACCAGATTAATTAAGAGAAGAATAAGTCACACTGGCGTAAACATCGACAAGGCGAAGAATATCCACAATGACATTCTTCACTTCTCCACGGCCAGATTAATTAACACATTTTATGGTGACCAGTTGCTTTGAATAGTTGTTCGTATATAAAATTAATTCTTTGTATCTATATGAACACGAGTTATAACAGTGAATAATAAAATGCAGGTTTAAAATGTGGAGAAGTTACCAATATATATATATCATGTATTTATTTTTTGCGTATAAATCTGGTCTAAGGCTTAATACAGCTATCAATTCTACCGGCACCATAATTCTTACTCCTAACCGAATTACCGTCACAGAAATATTATGATTCGTATCCAATGTATTATTCCATCGTTTCTTGCCAGCCTCTCACTCTCGTCTTTTTTTACACAACAGAAGGTTTGGTGTGGGAAAGCGGGGCGTGGAGTTATCCCAAGAGAATTACCGCCTCTTACAGTATTCGCGTGAGGTGGCTGGCGGTGTGGGTGGTGGTGGGCAAGGGGGGAAAAAATAATGATGGGTATCTTTTAGCGGTCTCGTGCATGTACTTGTGCTTGTGGGAGGTAGCCCAAGAAGGAAGGAAGGAAGCAAGGAAGGTAGGAAGGTAGGTAGAGTAGTGGTTTGTTTGTCGGTAGCTAGAGAAGACAGGGAGAAGGCAAGCAAGCAAAGTAAGGAGGGTGGAATGATAATGCAAGAAGGCAGGAAGCAAATAAGCAATATAGCAAGGGTGGGAGGTAAAGAAGAGATTTGTCAGTAGTCAGAAAAAAAAAACAAGCAAGCAAGGTAAGGAGGGTGGAATGATAATATGAGGGAGGGAGGGAGGGAGGGAGGGAGGAAGGGAGGGAGGAAGGAAGGGAAGAAACAATCAATAAAGCAAAGGTGGGAGGTAAAGAAGAGGTTTTGCAGTAGTCAGAGGAAAAAAATAAAGAAGCAAGGTAAGGAGGGTGGAATGATAATAGGAGGAAAGGAAGGAAGGAAGGAGGGAGGGAGGGAAGGAAGGAAGCAAGCAAGCAAGCAATAAAGCAAGGATGGGAGGTAAATAAAAGGTTTGTCGATAGCCAGAGAAGAAAACAAGAAACAAACAAGGTATACAGTAGGGAGGATAGAATAATGATAATGATGATTGTATATAATATTAATTAAGGAAACAAGACTATAAGATATAAGCAGGTATATAATATGGTGGAAGTATGGAAGCAAGTAGAGTGAAAGGGATAACAAAACAAAAAGAAAAGAGAGAGAAAACAGCAATAGAAGAATGGGGGAAGAGAGGAAGAAAGGGAATAAGGATGGGAGATAGGATAAGAGTAGAAAAGGGGACTGAAAGAGATGGAATAAAAGGAACGAAACAGGAGGAATAGAAAAGAGAAGAGAAGAAGAGTGAAGAAATGAGTGAGTGACCTTAGACGAGAGTAAAACGAGGTTAGGGAAGTAGGAAATCTGAGAGTAGGACTGGAGATAGATAGATAGATAGATAGAGGGTTGATGGATGGATGGATGGATGGAAGGAAGGAAGAAGAGATGAGGGGTGGGGGAGGGTTGGAGGGATGATGGAGGAGTGATGGATGGATGGATGGAGGGCAGCTTGGAGGGAGGGAGAGAAGAAGAAATGATAAATTAAAGGATGAAGTGGTTATAGAAGAATGGTATAGAGAGAGCGAAAGAAGGACGGATGAATAGATGGATAGATGGATGGATGGATGGAGGAAGTGAGAGAAGAATGAAATAATAATAATAATAATAATAATAATAATAATAATAATAATAATAATAATAATAATAATGATAATAATAATAATAATAATGAAATAATAATAAATAATAAAGGAAAAATGTGGAGATAATGCAAAGGAATACATAAAATACTAAAATTACAGACACCTACAGTAGAGCATTCATTCTCTCTCTCTCTCTCTCTCTGCTCTCTCTCTCTCTCTCTCTCTCTCTCTCTCTCTCTCTCTCTCTCTCTCTCTCTCATTTCGCCTTAGTCCATTGTGTGATGTAACTTCTGGTGATCATTTAATATAATTTAGAACAATGGACATTAATACATGTCATCACACACAATGGCCACACACACACACACACACACACACACACACACACACACACTACATACATACATATATACAGAGAGAGAGAGAGAGAGAGAGAGAGAGAGAGAGAGAGAGAGAGAGAGAGAGAGAGAGAGAGAGAGAGAGAGAGAGAGAGAGAGAGAGAGAGAGAGAGAGAGAGAGAGATGAGTAAATAATGGGAGATAATTACAGGAGACGAGAAATCTGCCAAAAATGTAAACACTGATATAAAACAATAGAGAGAGAGAGAGAGAGAGAGAGAGAGAGAGAGAGAGAGAGAGATGGGTGCAAGCAGTCAGAGCAGAATATTTCCGGGTTTAGCCTGATTGATTGATTGATTGATTGTGTGTGTGTGTGTGTGTGTGTGTGTGTGTGTGTGTGTGTGTGTGTGATTGTGTGTGTGATTGTGTGTGTGATTGTGTGTATGTGTGTGTGTGTGTGTGTGTGTGTGATTGTGTGTGTGATTGTGTGTGTGTGTGTGTGTGTGTGTGTGTGTGTGTGTGTGTGTGTGTGTGTGTGTTCCGCGATTGTTATCTTTCACTGGACCATTACCTGTATTTTATTGCGATAATTCAGTGGTCAGTAAGCATCTGAAAAAGGAGAGAGAGAGAGAGAGAGAGAGAGAGAGAGAGAGAGAGAGAGAGAGAGAGAGAGAGAGAGAGAGAGAGAGAGAGAGAGAGAGAGAGAGAGAGAGTAAGATAAGCTGGTATTAAGTTGATTATTCCTTCAATCAATTACAGTAATAATAATAAAAAAAATTGTACTATTACAATACCTAAGTAGGATATACGAGTAGGATATACGAGTTGGATATATGAGTAGGATATACGAGTAGGATATAAGAGTAGGATATACGAGTAGGATATAAGAGTAGGATATACGAGTAGGATATAAATACGAAAAGTGGTTGGAGTAAATGAGTCCTCCACAACACTCAAATAAATAAGGTGGTAATTCGCTTTATGTTACATAGGAGCTCCTCGATTCCTCCAAAAAACAGGTCGAGAAGAGCAAGAATAATGATGTTCTTCTGTTGCTTGGAATAGTTTGGAGGATTCAGTTGCTCCAGAATTACCAACACAAAATTAATGGTGTTCTGTTGCTTGGAATAGTTTGGAGGATTCAGTTGCTCCAGAAATACCAAAACAAAACTTCCCCTTTTAATTAACTATAACCAATAATACGGTACAGTAAACTCATCCTGGAGGTCATGCAACTAAAGGTGAAATTCAGACATTGCAAAACACGACTTTCCTAAAAAAAAAAAAAAAAAAAGGGTTCATTCTACTAATGTGTAATTTTTTAGCCTAATCGTCAAGGTACGCTAGTCGCTGAGAAAAGATTATTACAGACGCCGACTCAGATTACAGAAAAATAGACATTTGTAATTAGTTTGGATATTAATTTACACTCCCTTGAAAGAAGCAAATAGTATAAAAAAAAAAAAAAAAAAAAAAAAAAAAAAAGTTCCAAAAAAGTGTATAATTGATCTAGAGAAGAATTAATACGACGTTTTGTCCCATCTACATGTTTTATTCCTCTGTGTGTCACTTATACCTTTCGGGACTTATACGTGGGTGATTTTCTTAACTATATAAGGACCCTGTGATCTCTTTCATGCATGAGAAATGGGTGGCTTCTTCTGTTTCCTTCTTTTGACTATGCCCACGAAACAGCTCCTTCCATATAGGTGGGGTTTCGTGGCATGACAGTAATTGAGGGACATATTTACGGAACAGTTGCCTCCAAAAATATCGAGACACTACCTGCTACCACAAAATTTCTCGCTACATCACATGCAGGGTTCCTTAAACGAATAAGTAATAAGACTAATTCCCGTATTTTTACAGGCTGATTCCCGTATTTTTACAGACTGATTCCCGTACTTTTACAGACCGGTTCCCGTATAATGGCGTATATATATACAGACGGATTCCCGTATTTTTACAGACTGATTCCCTTATTTTTACAGACTGATTCCCGTATTTTTACAGACTGATTCCCGTATATATACAGACTGATTCTAAATAAAATACTGCACCTGTGTATCTGAGGTATAGACTGAGGCGTGGGCGTATACAATTTTTGTCATTATTATAGATTTTTTTTGTCTTTTTTTATTTTTTTTGTCTGTGAAGGTGTTTGGTCGGTGGGCCTTTAACTGCTTTCCCACGCCCGTGTGTTCTGTCCCTGGAAGGAAGGTGAGGAGGCGGAGGAAAAACAGGAGGGAGGGATTATTGAGGGAGGCAAGGGAAGGTGGAGGAAAAAAATGAGAGGTAGTGGTGGTGGAGGTAGAGGAGGAGGAAGAGAAGGAGAAGGAGAAGGAGGTGGAGGAGGAGCAAAAGGAGGTGGAGTGGAGGAGGAGCAAAAGGAGGTGGAGGAGGAGGAGAAGGAAGAGGAGGTGGAGGAGGAGGAGGAAGAGGAGGAGGAGGAGGAGGAGGTGGAGGAGGAAGAGGAGGAAGTTAGGTTATACAAGAATGATTGTGGATGTTGTTGTTGTTGTTGTTGTTGGGGAAGTAGAGAACAAAAATAAAACATAGTAAAAATGAGAAGGAGAAAGAAGAGGATGAATTGGAGGATAAATAATAAATGAAAATGGTGAGACAAATGTGAGTTGATTGTGTGAAGAAGGAAACAGAAAAGTGAGACGAAGTGGAGAATTAAGAAGAAAATAATTGCTTCAACATTAAGAAGAGGAAGAATAATGAATAACGGTGAGGGATAACATTAATCATAATATTGGGTATAAAAAAAATGACTAATGGTGCTCTCTCTCTCTCTCTCTCTCTCTCTCTCTCTCTCTCTCTCTCTCTCAACGCAAATACACACAACCTCTTCCTCTCTCTCTCTCTCTCTCTCTCACACACACACTCTCTCTCTCTGACACAATTTTTTTCCTCTCTCTCTCTCTCTCTCTCTCTCTCTCTCTCAACATACACACAAACCTACCCCCCCCTCTCTCTCAAACACACACAAACTTCACCCCACCCCCTCTCTCTCTCTCTCTCCTCTCCTCTCTCTCTCTCTCTCTCTCTCAAACACACACAACCTTCCTCCCCCCTCTCTCTCATACACACAAATTTCCTCCCCCCCACCCCACCTCTCTCTCTCATACACCTTTTACCTTTCCACCTTATTACACACCTTCTCTTATACTCTAGCTACCGTACCTATATATATTCACCTCGGTCCTACGTTCCTAAGCAGGCTATACACGTGTAAATAATTATTAATAAGATTCATTTATTTCCCAACAAAGTGGTTCGTTCCCATTGGGTTGGCGTCCAGGGAATAGTTTCAAAGGGTCCATATAAGAATTGTGTTTATCTTTATATTATAATGTCCATAAAACTGAATGTAGGGCTTACCACAATGTATTTAAGTACCCTATTTGGATATTATCAATTTTGCAACCATGCATGATCTATTGTTTTCCTTTAGTGGTTCATGGTGATAGAATGAATGATTAAGACAAGTGGAACGGGACAACACCACCACAACATCATCACTAATAGTAGTAGGCCTATAAGAAGATCGACGTGAAATTTGAATGATTCGTAGATTTGTTCAGCTTTACAAACAAACCTACGGTACTGGAAACTACGGTACTGGAAACTACGGTACTGGAAAAGGTCAAGTGATATATTTCTTCTCATTAAGGACCCTGTGATCGTGTATGATAATTGGCAGACTTCTGATTCCTCCTGACTATACCACCAAACAAGCTCCTTCTATTATAGGTGGTGTTTCGTGGCAATATTTAAAGGACTCGTATACCTCCAATTTTCTGACTACACCCACAGGGTCCCTTATGGTGGTAATTCTTTTTTTGTACATACACTGGAGTGCCTTGATTCCCCCAAAGTATGCATATAGGAAATAGGACCAGAAGGGGCACAAATAATGGTGTTCTGTTGCTTGGAATAGTTTGGAGGATTCAGTTGCTCCAGAGAAATTACCAACACAAAACTTCCCCCTTTGATAATTATTGTAGTGACCGTCTGATGGTGACGTGATGTATGTATGTATGTATGTATGTATGTAT
>JAWZYT010007014.1:52500-55680 GCA_034508575.1 Petrolisthes manimaculis | reverse complement strand
AGAGAGAGAGAGAGAGAGAGAGAGAGAGAGAGAGAGAGAGAGGAGAGAGAGAGAGAGAGGAGACACCTATGGAATATTAAGAGACACTCACTTCCAGAACCAAAGGGAGAGAGAGGTGTGAGGGAGAGGTTGGGATAGGAGAGGTGTGAGGGAGAGGTAGGGGAGAGGTGAGGTGTGAGGGAGAGGTGAGGGAGTGGAGAGGTAGGGAGAGGTAGGGAGAGGTGAGGTGTGAGGGAGAGGTGAGGTGAGGAGACATGTGAGGGAGAGGCGAGGTGAGGAGAGGTGATAGAAAGGTTGAAAAGAGGTGAGATAGGAGAGATTGATTGATTGAATTGATTGATTGATTGATATTAGGGGCTGCAACAGTGAGATCATACACCCCCCCCCCCCAACGAGGAAGAAGAGGGAAGAGATGGAGAGGTGAGACAGTCTACAAGAGGAAGATGGAGAGGTGAAGAGGAAGATGGAGAGGTGAGACAGTGTACACAAACAAAGGGAGGATATGGAGAAGTGCTAGCCAGGACCTTTATACCACAAGACGGTCGACTGTATTGGCCACATAGGAAGGGTTTAACACGTAAGATTTATTTGGTTGAGACAGACGGAACGATAAAGTCAGAGAGGGAGAGAGGGAGGGAGGGAGAGGGGGGGAGAGGGAGAGGGGGGGGAGAGGGGGAGAGAGAGAGAGAGGAGAGAGAGAGAGAGAGAGAGAGAGAGAGGGAGAGAGAGAGAGAGAGAGAGGGAGAGAGAGAGAGAGAGAGAGAGAGAGAGAGAGAGAGAGAGAGAGAGAGAAGAGGAGAGAGAGAGAGAGAGAGAGAGAGATAGGTCACCATGGCAACCACAGGTAGATGCCACACTCGCTATCCTCACCTCACTTCCTTTTCCTTCCTTCCTTCTAACCTCATTCCTTTTTCCTTCCTTCCTTCCTTCATTCGTTCTCATCTCATTCCTCTTCCTTTATTCCTCCCTTCCTTCCTTTCTCCTTTCCTTCCTTCTCACCTAACTCTTCCTTTCTTCCTCCCTTCCTTCCTTCTCCCCTCCCTCCCTCCATTTCCTTCCTTTCTTCTTCACTCCTCTTCCTTTCTTTCTTCCTCACTCATTTTCTTTCCTTCCTTCCTTTATTCTCACCTCACTCCACTTCCTTCCTTCCTCATTCCTTTTCCTTCCTTCCTCATTCCTTTTCCTTCCTTCACCACATGCTTTATCATTATCTTCATTTCCCTTCCTTCCTTCATTTTCATCGGGGCTTTCCTTCATTCCCTCATTCATTTCTCGCTTTCACAGTCTACCTTTCTATAATTTTCCTTCTTTCTATCTCTCCTTTCTTCCTTCCCTCATTTATTTCTCACTTTCCTTCCATTCTTCCTCCTTCCCCTATTCCTCTTACTCTCTCATTTCTTTCTTTCCAATATTTTTCCCTCCATCCATCCTTCCTTCTTTTCTTATTATATTCAAACTTCGAAACCCCCCCTAAAAAAAAAAAAAAAAAAAAAATCCGGTTTCTTAAAAAAAAAACTCCCATTTCCTCCAAAAACTCCCCCAGCATCCAAAAACTTCCCAAACTCCAAAAGTAGTTAATTCAAGGGTGATTCTCTTGTTGTTGATTCCTCCAAATTATGCCACGAAAACAGATCCCCTATTATCACCACTGAAGGCACACACACACACACACACACAACACACACACAGGGTCCCTTAATTAAGCTGGTAATTCTTTTTTGGTACATTGGAGTGCCATGAATCCTCCAAAGTATGCTAGGAAACAACAGGACCAAAGAACAAAAATAATAAGTGTTCTGTTGCTGGGAATAGTTTTTTTTTTGGAGGATTTATTTGCTCCAGATTGACCAATAAAACAAAATAATCTCTACTATTACTACTATTATTACTACTACTATTACTACTATATACACTCTCTACTATTACTACTATCATTACTACTACTATTACTACTACATACACTCTCTACTATTATTACTATTATTACTACTACTATTACTACTTAAGTTCTGTATAATAATATATAGTTTTCCATAATATTTAATACAACATCGTGTACGTATCCATTTGCACTCATTCTAATCTGTTTTCCTTCCTGTCCACACCACCACCACCACCACCACCACCGCCTATCACTTTATCAATCAATACTTGTTATGTGTGTGTGTGTGTGGGAGTTTGTCAGTGTGTGTGTGTGTGTGTGAGTATATGTGTGTGTAGGTGTTTGTCAGTGTGTGTGTGTAGGGGTTTGTCAGTGTGTGTGTGTGTGTGTGTGAGTGTGTGTTTCTCTTCCATTCCCCTCTTTCTCTCCACATTATCGCTTTCATCTGTATATTAATTACTTCTTGCTCTTGTTTCCTATTCTCTCTCTCTCTCTCTCTCTCTCTCTCTCTCTCTCTCTCTCTCTCTCTCTCTCTCTCTCTCTCTCTCATTCCTTTATTCCTTAAACAGGCTTTCTCTTTCATTCATTATTCCTTCCAATTTCACGTTCGTTCTTATCTATCAATCTATCTTTCTATTTATCTTTTTATCTATCTATCTATCTGTCTATCTAATTAGAATATTTATCTAACTATCCATCTGCTTACCTATCTATCCATATATCTATATATCTATCCATCTTTCTATCTATCCATCTATCTATTCATCTATCCACCTACTCTCTTCCCACTTTCATTTTCATCCCCTCCTCCCACCTCCATTTCTTATTCCCCTCTCCTTTCCCCTTTCCTTCGTTCTCCTCTCCCTTCCTTCCTTCCTCCATTTTTCACTTCCTTCCTCCCATTTCTTATTTTTCTTCCTTTCCCCTTTACTCCTTTTTGTTATCGCCTTTCCTCGCCTGACCTTTATCCGCTCTTTCTTTTTCTCTCCTTTACCACCTCTCTTTTATCTACCATTTTCCCTCCCTCCCTTCATCCCCTTTTTCCCATCTCCCATCTTTACTGTTCCCTCCCTACCTTCCTTCTTCCGCCTTTCCATCTTTATTAACTCTACCTCCCTTCCTCTCTTCTCCCATCTTCACTGTTCCTTCCCTCCCTTCCTTCCTTTCTTCCTTTCCCCCCTTCCCATCTTTACTGTTCCCTCTCTCCTCCCTAGTTTTCCCTTCCTCCATTCCCATTTCTCTTCATCCAATCCGTTCCTCCTCTCTATCTCCTTCTCTCTCATATGTATATTTTTTTT
>JAWZYT010007014.1:25000-47500 GCA_034508575.1 Petrolisthes manimaculis | reverse complement strand
GGGGAGCAACTTTAGCCTATCGACGTCGCAATGATTATTAATTAAGGCAGGGTAAATCTCGAGTAATAAATAAACAGAGGAATGTGTATATGTGTAGGGACGTGGGCGTTCGTGTGTACATAACTGAGGTGCCTTTGGATATATATACGTGTGTTTGTGTGTGGTGGAACTGGGAGATAAATGAGAGAGCGTCGGAGAGCAGGGTAAGCAGCAGTGTTGTCGGCCATTACCACTCGCTGTGTGGAACTGTGGATGTCTGGCTGACTGGCTGGCGGCTGGCTCGACGCTTATGAACCGAATCAAACCAGTGAAACGTTTCGTTGTCTTGAAGCCCTGCAGTGTCTTCAGAGAAAACGTTGATATCTGGTACAACTAATGTATAGGTATTTATTTAAAGTACAAACGTTGCCCAGAGTGTTAAGGCTTGTACTGTACTAAAGCTAAATAAAGAACGTAAACAAAAATAGAAAATAAAGTACATTTTGTAATTTTATTTTTCCGAAAACATCTATCTTCTATCAGCGTATACTGTATAATCATTTTTCCTCTCATCATAACCGAGGCGTCCCCAAAACAGCTTCACAACCACACCACAATACTTTGATCTTAGTAAACATATTTATTGCTACATGGCTCGTGTGGCAGTGACAAAAAGGATTCAGCCAAGTAATTGAAGTGGTATTTATGTGTGTGTGTATGTGTGTGTGTGTGTGTGTGTGTGTGTGTGTGTGTGTGTGTGTGTGTGTGTGTGTACGTTTATGTAAGTAGTAGTAGTAGTAGTAGTAGTAGTAGTAGTAATAGTAGTAGTAGTAATAGTAGTAGTAGTAGTGTTAATAAAGTTACTAGTGCTAAACATTTTCATAAATAGTGATGATGATGATAATGATGATATAAATAATGATAATGATAATATAAATGATGATAGATAGATACCTCCAGAAAATAGTATTAATTAAGATAAATAAAACTAAAAGAATCAGAAAATATTATATGAAAAAGAGAAAGCGAACTAGGAAAATAAAGAAAATAAAGCAATAAACGATGTAAGCAAACCTGAACATACATAAAACCCAAGATTAAAATAAAGATGAATAAAAATAGAGTGAAATACATAAATGACAATAAAACTCCTCCGCTTCTCCCCTGGCTTTACCACTGAGTAGATAATTTCTCCAAACTATTCCAAGGCACTCCCACCACTCATCTCTTCCTCCTCCTCCTCAATCCTCCTCTTCTTCAATCCTCTTATTGTTTAATCCTCCTCTTCTTCAATCCTCTTCTTCTTCAATCCTTCTCTTCTTCAATCCTCTTTTTCCTCAATCCTCCTCTTCTTCAATCCTCTTCTTCTTCAATCCTCTTTTTCCTCAATCCTCTTCTTCTTCAATACTCTTTTTGTTCAATCCTCCTTTTCCTCAATTATCCTCCACCTCAACCCTCCTCCTCTTCTTCCTCAATTTTCCACCACCTCCTCTTCCACCACCACCACCACCTCCTCAATCCTCTCCTAACCATTTTATATTCATTGACCTGAATACTAACAATCTTCCAATTAGTACAATTTTTTTTTTCACTCTTTCCTCTGGTCTGGCCTTGTTGTTTTCCTTCATATATACACTCTATTATTAAGGACCCTGTGATCGTGTATAAAAATTGGAGGGTTCTGACTGATTCCTCCTAACCAAGCCACGAAACAAACTCCTTCCATATGGGTGGCGTTTCCTGGCAAGGTTTGAAGGACTCCCCAAACCTCCTATTTTCTGACTACATCACAGGGTCCTTAGGGGGAAAAATAATTCTCGTGGTGCATGGAAAGGCTACAGATTCCTCCAAACTATACCCAGAAAACAGAACACATCCCTTATATTATTACAGTACCTATATACCACTGGGGGGGACGTCTGTTTCGTGGCATAGTTTGGAGGATTCAGTAGCCCTCCAATTTACCATCAAGAGAATCTACCCTTTAAATCCCTGTATTTATTTCACTTTTCATTAGGGAGCACTGACCCCCTTTTTTATATATTCATTTATTATTCCATATTTGTGATCACTTTCAATGTACCAAAAGCTTAGTATTTATTTTTTAGTTAGTTAGTTAGTTAGTTAGTGAGCGTGTTACTTCACCTGATTTGTGTGTGTGTGTGTATGTGTGTGTGTGTGTGTGTGTGTGTGTGTGTGTGTGTGTGTGTGTGTGTGTGTGTGTGTGTGTGTGTGTGTGTGTGAGTGTGTATGTGTATGTGTATGTGTCTGTGAGTGTGTGTGTGTGTGTAGGTGTGTAGGTGTGTGTGTGAGTGTGTGTGTGTGAGTGTGTGAGTGTGTGAGTGAGTGAGTGAATGTGTGAGTGAGTGTGTGTGTGGGAGTGTGTGTTTTCTAAAAGGTCCATATTACATAACACACTTCACTAAACACAGTTCTTTTATTTTATGCATCAATACTTAAACAAACTACATCATTTTATCTGACATTTGAAGATTTGAGGGGATGCTGTATCTCCATCTTTATTTATTTTTTATTTTTTATTTTTTTTTGGAGAGGTGCGAGTACATTAGAGCACCTTGATTCCTCCAAAGTATGCCAGGAAACAGGAGGACCAGCTTGACATACAATACTGGTGGTCTGTCGTTGCTTGGAATACTTTGGAGGAAACAGCTACTCCAGATTTATCAACAATAACAACATCAATTATTATTATTCCAAAAGATGGCCTGGATACTTAAAGGTGTAAATGGAGTTCTACTGATTCCTCCAGGCTACTCCAGGCAACAGAGTCCTCTTTGTTTCCTTCCCCTTGTGGCTTGTTGACCTTTGACGTCATAACACACACACACACACACACACACACACACACAAGGTAAAGTGTCCTCTCAATAACACTAACACTGGCAGATTTTTCTTTTCATTCTCTCTCGCTCTCTCTCCTTCTCTCCCTCTCTCTCCTTCTCTCTCTCTCTCTTTCTCTCTCTCTCTCTCTTCTGTTTCTGTTTTCATATGCTTTCTTCTTGTTCCTTTTCATGTAAGCCATACGACAATTTGCAAGGTGCTACTTTCGAACTGGAAGGGAAAAATACCATGTTAGTGATGATGATAGTAAACACACAAACACAAACACAAACACAAACACATATACAAACTTAAACACACAAACAACAAAACACAAACACAACACACATACAAATACCTTAGTAATGTATAATCAATCAATCAATCAATGTATATTAATTTTTTTTTTTTTTTTTTATTAAATGAGCGTTTTTGAAAGTTTGAAAAGGTTGCAATTTTTAATATACATTGATTGATTGATACTCACCTAAATTAGTAACTGATAGGGTACCCTCGATTCTTTTTGTTTAAAGTTCCTATGTAAAGCTTAGAGTAGAGTTGCCAGATATCGCTACTTTCTACAATCCCATATAATATTAGCCTACAGAGAGTAGCACACGGAAATTATGGTAAATGGCAGCACGCCGGACTTCACGTCATCTCGCGCCATTTCTAACCGCCAACACTGTACATACATACATACATGCATACATACATATCCCCTTGAATACTGAATAATGGTACAAAAACTTACCCTTAACATAACATGCCTTCTTGGTACACACACTGACCCCTTCCCTACAGTGACAAAGGTTACAGTCTTTCCTCCACACAGCATCACCTTCACATTCGGTCACCTCTCGCGCTGTTGTTTGTTCATCAGGTCAAGGGAAAAAAGGTCACATTAATTGTACATTCTGATTAGTAAATTTTAATTCTAACTCTTTATATAATATTTGTTCTTGTGAGGGAAAAAAGTGACATTATATATATATATATACATTTGTACACGTTATACCTGTAATACAGAAACAAGCACAGCGACCAGTGAGTCTATGAAATGTGTCCTCACTGTGTTTGTTTACATAGCGGCCTTATGGTGGATACTACAGCAGGGGTGAGTTCTGTTCATTCATTTATTATTACTAAGAATAAACAAACACAGTGGTGCCACATGTCGACAAACCCACCAAAGGACACAGTGTTCGTTACTAGTGGAGGCGACTGTACACCACAATACAGTACATTATTAGTGAATTGATCGATTGATATTAGGCGCAACAACAGCGAGGTTATATAGCGCCAGACGAAGGTAATAGAGAATTGAAACATCAAGCAGGAAGGAAATAGAAAGAAAAGAGGGACAGTTTAATTAAGATATGAACATGAGTGGCTGGGGGGAAGGTACATTATTAGTGAAGGCAACTGTACATTACAATACAGTACATTATTAGTGAAGACAACTGTACACTACATTACATTACCTGGACCATGACATCCCCTGAGTGTACAGCGAGGACGCCCTCCTTTCATACAGGTGCACCAATTACAGTTCTCATAAAACCTTGAGCCAGGCACACACTCAGCACCAGGAGGCAGACCAGCGAAGGGATCACTAGGAGCCTCTCCATCTGTACCATCACAAAAACAACACACCAGCTTAAACATAATACTACTATTCACTACCCTCATAATAATAATAAAAATAATAAAAATAATACTAATAATACTAATACTAATAATACTAATACTAATAATAATAATAATAATAATAATGATAATAATGATAATAATGATAATAATAATAATAATAATAATAATAATAATAATAATAATAAATATAATATAATACAATATATAATATAATATATAATATAATATATAATATAATATAATACGGTAATATAATGAATATAAAATAAATATAATAATAATAACAATAATAAATATAATAATAATAATAATAATAATAATATTAATAATAATAAATATAATTATGTTACTTATTATAACAGCAATATCATCATCATCAATAATAATAATAATAACAACGATATCAATACCACAACTGAATAATTCTACTAACCAGTCAAACATGCCCTCAAGGTACACACAGCCCGGCCCTCAGAACAGAAGCAAGAGTTACAACCATTACTCCATGACGTACCAGGAACGCATTCTGAAACGGAAGGTGAACGTGTAGGTGTGAGAAGGTGGGGGAGAGGGGGAAGGTGTAGGAGGGTGGGGAAGGGAGAGAGTGTAAGTGGGTGGGGGAGAGGGAGAAGGTGTAGGAGGGTGGGGAAGGGAGAGAGTGTAAGTGGGTGGGGGAGAGGGTGTAAGTAAGTAAGTAAGTAAGTAAGTAAGTAAGTAAATATTTATTGCTTTCTTTACACTTATGTACATAAACATTTAACAAATTTGGTAATAATTAAGCAATGGTCTGTCGAGTCAAAGCTCCATGACAGACGTTGTTATTATTATTTAATAAATGTGGTTGTATTCATAACATTATTATAGCAAATACTTGGTACACATTTTGTGGTCTAGCATATTGTGACATAAATCATTATTATGGGTTAACACTATGGGTATGGGAAAGGGAGTATTAGTGTAGAGGACATTCTTGACAGCCTTCAAGCATGGACCACACACAACAACATCACCATCAATGCCAACAAGACTGTGGTGATGCATGTCAGTACCTCCACCACCCATGTACAGTACCACCGCCTGCAGTCACCATAGGAACACACAACCAACAGGTTGTGGAATACACCAAACTCTTGGGCATCACCATAGACTGTAAGCTGAACAGGAAGCAGCACATCAACAACACTGTTAATTAAGACTGCAACATACAAACTGTACATGCTGAGGAGGCTGAAATCCCTTGGTATGCAGCTACATGAGATGAGGAATATCTACATTATGTTTATACTTCCCAAACTCATGGGAGATAGGTACACGACATATGAGATCACTCTCATCACCCTCCACCTGACTTCCCTCACTGACAGCCACAATAAGCAGCTAAGACAGTTTGGTGAAAGGCTTATCTCCCATCCCAGACACAGACACTTCCTACCAGACATCAACCCAAAACCCAGACATGCCATAAGACACTACAACAGACTGAAACCAATATGGGCTAATACTGAAAGATATAAAAAGAGTGTTATTCCCACAATTGTTAACATAATAAATAAACAATCCATAGACGCCAGCAATGCCCATCATACTCATCATCACCATTTTCTTTGTGTATGTATATAATTATATATGTATAAATATTTTTATTTACTCTATTTCTTTTAAATGTATGTATATTTTCAGCTTATGGTTGGTGTTATGTTAATTATTACCTTCTTGGGGTGGTGATTGTTTAAGACAGGTGGCTTCACATGCAGCACGTGTACCATACAAGTTGTCCGTACCTCCACAACCACCGTAGATGAACTCGTAACACTCCCCTCGCACTCTGCAATTTCATCAAGATATATACACACATACACACACAAGGTCACACATACACACACACGCGCGTACAATCCCCCTCGCTCAACACACACGCACACACACACACTCCCCTAGCTCTCTGTAATAGGCTCAGTATAAAGAACATCACACACATAACTCAATATAAAGAACAATACACACACAACTCAGAATGAAGAACTACAAAAACACACACAACTCAGACACTCACGCCGAGAAGGACCACATCTTAAAGTGAGCGGTGCAGTGGATATTTCCCGTGAGGCTAACAGATGGTAGATAGCACTGAGGGGGCAGGTCAGGACAGAGCCTCTTGGTACAGGCTGCCAGACCGTTTATACAGCGACAGGTATTGCAGTCCTGACTCCAGCTTGACCCCTCAAGACACCGACTCTTAGCATCTGAGGGAACTTGTATTGCTGGTGGTGTTGGTGGTGGTGGTGTTGGTGGTGGTGTTGGTGGTGGTGGTGTTGGTGGTGGTGTTGTTAGTGTTGGTGTTGATCATGGTGCAGATGGTGTTAGTGTTAGTGTTAGTGTTGGTGTTGGTGGAGACAGAAATAATTATAATCAACAAAACAATTTAAGGAGCCCAGTGATGCAGTAGTCAGGAAATTGGAGGCAAATGAGTCCTTTAAATATTACCACGAAACTACCTCCCATATGGAAGGAGCTTTGTTTCGTTTCATAGTCATGAGAAATCAGAAGCTTTCCAATTATCATACATGATCACAGGGGGGGGGGGGCTGTTAAATGTGGGAACTAGTGGTGGATATGGAGAAAGAAATATAATCAACACTCATTTAATTAAGGACCCTATGATTGTGTATGAAAATTGGAGACATCTGATTCCTCCTGATTATGACACGAAACAAGCTCCTTCCATATAGGTATGTGTGTTTCGAGGCAATATTTGAAGGACTCATTTATCTCCAAGTTTCTAACTACATCACAAGGTCCTTAAGAATGATACAAACTTTTTCAATGCTTCTTCAATTTCTGTGTCATGGAATTAATATTAGAATGTAATGAGACGAAGGAATATTAATTAGGTGCTCGTGTGAGAACAGGGTACGAAGGAATGTTAATAGTAATAATAATAATAATAATAATAATAATAATAATAATAATAATAATAATAGTAATAATAATCGTGAGATAATACTTAAATACTCGTATAGCAATTATTAGTTATTCGTATGATAATTATTATTAGAAACTGGTGTGAAAATAATATAGTTAACCTACTCGTGTGACAGATAGATAAATGGATAAATAAATAAATAGATGGGTCATTCACCAACCTGTATCAGCCCAAACAGGTTCCTGCACCAACACCATCACCATCAGCGACCCCATCAGGAGTAAGTAAACAGAGGCTGTCATCTTGCTTGCCTTCCTCCACCACCTCCTTGACAGTGAGCTTTTCAGTGAGTGTCTACCAAACAACTAGCAGGTCCACAAGTATTTATATAGCAAGACTGGGAGAGGATGGAGGTGAGGTGAGGTGAGATGGGATGGTGGAAGGATTGGGGAGGGAGATGGGAGGAGAGATGAGGTAGAGGATGGTGGATGGATTGGGAGAAGAGAGGAGGTATGGGGATGATGGAGGGATAGGGAGGGAGATGGGAGGGGTAGGTAGAAGAAGGAGGAGTGATTGTGTGGGGATTGAGGAGAATGGAGGGGAAGGGAGGAGGGAGAGGATATTGAAATATGGGTGTGATGGAGGGAGGGGGAGATAGATAAAGGGGGAGGCAGGGATTAGAAGGGGATTGGGAAGAGGGAGGAAGGTAGACGATGTGGAAGGGGCGAGAACTGGAGATGAAAGGATGGGAGGGAGGGAAGAAGAGGAAGAATTATTCCTCCCTATCATCCCTTTAATAGGTGTGTGTGTGTATGTGTATATATGTGTGTGTGTGTGTGTATGTGTATATGTGTGTGTGTATGTGTATATATGTGTGTGTGTGTGTGTGTGTGTATGTGTATATATATATGTGTGTGTGTGTGTATGTGTATATAATAATAAAAATAATAATAATAATAAACGGTTTAATTCACATAGTGCAGCCCTGGAGCTGAAAATATACATGGGTGAGACAATGTTAAAAAAAAAAGGTGGTAATGTGTGTTAGACATACATATACATATACATAAAATTCTACAGGTACATATGGGAATAAATTATTTGTTGTTAATGATATTAACAATAGCAGGTATTGCGCTGTTCTTGTACCTGTCTGTTCTTGACCTTATGGGTTTTAGTTTGTTGTAGCGACGGGTGGGCCTTGATGGAGGGGGGAGGGCCGGGGGTAGGAACAGGCGATGGCGAGGTTGTGTGTGTGTATGTGTATATATGTGTGTGTGTGTGTGTATATATGTATGTGTGTGTGTATGTGTATATATGTGTGTATGTGTGTGTGTATGTGTATATATATATGTGCGTGTGTGTGTGTGTATGTGTATATATGTGTGTGTGTGTGTGTGTCAAAATAATCAAATAACAACATTCGTCATATACCTGCTGTCAATTCATTTATTTATTTATTTTTTTGTATCATGGTAAAACTTATAAGAGTTTACACTTAATTGTCCGTATATATTTTGCATTATTGACCTCATCATCAACGAGTTTCAGAAAGACTCATCATCATCATTTCGAAGCAGTGAACCATTTTGATATTTTTTCCTTTCGAAGCAGTGAACCATTTTGATATTTTTTCCTTTCGAAGCAGTGGTCCAATTCACTTCCTCTTTGTAAAGTACTGTACAGTCACGAACACTAATAAGTATCCAGGTGTCCTTTGAATTCCTAACCACAGTAAATAAATAAATAAATGCACCATAATTATTAGCATCTCCATTGGAATGACTTGGTTGGTGAATTGATGTCCTGATGAAGGGGAGGGTATAGTTTTGACATTTTTGGAGATTATGATTCCTCCAAACTATTCCAGGCAACAGGATACCATTATTTTTCTTTATCTGGGTCTGTTTCCTGGCATACTTTGGAGGAATCAAGGCACTCCAATCCATCAAAAGTATACTCTCCCCTTAAAGTTTCTATTAAAACTGTAAACTTATTAGTGCTCTTGACTGTACCATTTTATTTATTGGTGTCAAGTGGGTTATAATTATACTACAGTGTTGTTGTTGTTGTTGTTGTTGTCGTTGGTGGTAAATTTGGAGTAAACGATTTCTCCAAACTATTTCAAATATATATGAGAGAGAAAGAGAGAAAGGGAAAGAGAAAGATAAAGAGAAAAAGAAAGAGAGAGAGAAAGAGAAAGAGAAAAAGAAAGAGAGAGAGAGAAAGAGAAAGAGAAAGACAGAGAAAGAGAGAGTATACATTAGTAGAGGCTGCCACTGTTATCTCTTCTTACTACCGAGGGTTTTTCTAACACAACAACACGTAAGAGAGGAAATTCCCACTGAGGCAGGTTACGTATGTATGTAGTCACCGGGTATATAAATAAGTGAACGATAGTGATTATCTGTTTACGAGGAGACCGAGAGGGAGTGAACAGATAAAAGTGAACAGAAAATGAGAGAAAGAGAGAGAGAGAGAGAGAGAGAGAGAGATAGAGAAGTTACAAGAGAGAGAGAGAAGTTAGAAGAGAGAGAGAGAAGTTAGAAGAGAGAGAGAGAAGTTAGAAGAGAGAGAGAAGTTAGAAGAGAGAGAGAGAAGTTAGAAGAGAGATAGAGAAGTTAGAGAAGACAGAGAAAGAGAGAGAAGCTACAGAGAGAGAAAGAGAGAGAAGCTACAGAGAGAGAAAGATAAGTTAGAGGAGAGAGAGAGAGAGAGAGAGTGAGAAAAACCGTGATAAGAATGTAGAGTGATAAATAAAGGTGATGTAGGGGACAAATAAAGGTTATCATCAAACACGAGACAAACAACAACAACACACTATTATTATATACCACTGAAGGCACCCTGTGATGTAGTCAGAACATTGAAGGTAAATGGGTCCTTCAAATATTGCCACGAAACACACACACCTATATGGAAGGAGTGTGTTTTGTGGAAGAGTCAGGAGGAATCAGATGCCTCCAATTCTTACACACGATTCCAGGATTCTTAATTAAGAGGGTAGTGTTGGTGACAAATTTGGAGCAACTGATTCCTCCAAACTATTCTAAGCAACAGGCCACCGTCATTTGGATTATTGTGGTTTTGTTTCCTGGAATGCTTTGGAGGAATCAAGGTACTCCAATGTACAAACCAACCCTCGTCTCCATTTTGAACGGAAACGAGTGAATGTGACCTTCAACATTCACTCCATCTCCACCTGTTGCTCTCCATCATACGCGCCCACACGCACGCACGCACGCACGCACTCTGGTAATATGAAGTGGATGTGTGGCAGTGAGTGTGTCATGTTTGTCACACAATCAATAACTGTACATCGATATTGTCACATTATTATTATTATTATTATTATTATTATTATTATTATGTATATCTAAAATATTTCACTATAACACATATAATCCGGTATGAACACACACATACTATAGCCTACACATATTATACACAAGGGGAAATGAGTCAGACCAAGCCAAGTATATTGTACAGTGCTGAGCTGACTACTTATTAACCTGCATTTGATTCATTACTTGATAAATATTTTAAAAAACCTGCTGAGTGCAGTTGGAGATAATCATGCACTTAGCTCAAAGTCACACAGGAAACTGTTCACTTCCGACTGGCTGAACAAGCACACGACGTGCCCATAGCTCAGAGTCACTCAGGAAGCTGTTTGCTTCTAACAAACCTAGCTTCATGGTTTGTAAGTAGATTCTCATTATTAATCCCAAACATCCCCTCTATTTCCTTCTCGCTGTACAGAGACTTACTTCTCTTTCAATAAACCTGATATTATAGAGAAGCTTGTTACTTCCAAACACCTTCTTGTATCTTCCAAGAATACCGCCCACCAACGCTATGCTACCAATCTTAACCACCATCATTTAATAGGATGAAAAAAAAAAGTTATACAAAACAGTTAGTTTAAAATATTCCCTGTATGTTGTTAACTAATCACTACATCAACCAACATTTTCCCAACCACTACACAAACCAACATATTCTCGGTATATGAACTAACCACTACATCAACCAACATAATATAATGCCCAAAAATTATAACAACAGATTATCCCTACAGAATATAATTTATAAAGTTGTTCAGAAGATTTAATGATACACTGTATGTACTACTACTACTACTACTACTATACCACTACTATCACAACAACTACTATTACTACTACTACTACTACTACTACTACTACTACTACCATACCACTACTATCACAACAACTACTATTACTACTACTACTACTACTACTACCACAACTACTACAACTACTACTACTACTACAACTACTACTACTACTACTACTACGACGATGATGACGATGACTCTGGTGGAGGATTTAGTAGCCATGTGGGTTGTTCACTTGGAAGAGCCAGGAGTCTCTACCTGAAGGACGACACAGAAAGGTTGACGTCAGGGGACAATTTGATAGAACAGAACATTGAGTAGAACATAAATTAGGCAGAACATTAATTTAGGAGAACATAAATTAGGCAGAACATTGATTTAGTAGAACATAAATTAGGCAGAACATTAATTTAGTAGAACATAAATTAGGCAGAACATTAATTTAGTAGAACATAAATTAGGCAGAACATTAATTTAGTAGAACATAAATTAGGCAGAACATTAATTTAGGAAAACATAAATTAGGCAGAACATTAATTTGTAGAACATAAATTAGGCAGAACATTAATTTAGTAGAACATAAATTAGGCAGAACAATAATTTAGGAGAACATCAAAATAGCAAATATTAAATTACCAGAACACAAATTAGGTAACACCAACAATAAAATTCCAGAAACAATATTTAGGAATAGAAAAACACATGCCTTAAAATGAAACAGACAAGAAATATTCCCGGTTCTACATTAGGCCTATAGGATATGTGGTTAGTGAAGGGTGAAGGAAAGCCTAAATTCATCAAAGACGATTTTACCCAAGCGAACATACATACATACATGCATACATACATGCATACATACATGATAAGACGCTACAGCTACAGTATACATAAAGATAAAATGAATTTGTTGTTTTTTTAGAGAGAGAGAGAGAGAGAGAGAGAGATAGATAGATAGAGAGAGAGAGAGAGAGAAGAAATGATGATGATAATATAAGCTAAAAATAAATAGACTGTGTATTTAAAACGGAGATGGAAACAAAGAATAGTGACAACAACAAACACGGAAGGAAAAAGAAGGAAATGTGTGATAAGTGAAGAGAGGAAAATGAATGGCTCGGGTTCGAAGGGGCGCTAAATTCAGTAAAGAACCGCCCACATCACTTCAAAAACAAACAAAAAAACAACACCTTTCCAATATACTGACCTTGACATGATTAATTAATTATCCCAGTGTAAGACTTTTGTTAGTGACTGTACATGAACCACACACACACACACACACACACACACACACACACACACACACACACAGTTGCCTCCACTAGTAACGAGAACAGCCACTAGACATTGTGCTCGTTATTAGTGCAGTCAACTGTACGTAAGCCCAACACACACACACACACTCACACATATCGTCGAGTGTCCTGTAGGGTCGCCAGCCCAGCACGGCCTTGGCACGGTCCCCAGAGCACGTGGTACGGCGAACATCACCAGCACGTCGACACACAACCTCACACGGCAACGAACAACCACAGGCCCTGATGGTGATGGTAGTGGTAGTGGTGGTGATGGTAGTGGTGGTGGTGGTGGTGATGGTAGTAGTAGTAGTAGTAGTAGTAGTAGTAGTAGTAGTAGTAGTGGTAGTGGTGGTGATGGTGATGGTGATGGTGATGGTGGTAGTAGTAGTAGTAGTAGTAGTAGTAGTAGTAGTAGTAGTAGTAGTAGTAGTAGTAATAGTAGTAATAGTAGTAGTAGTAATAGTAGTAGTAGTAGTAGTAGTAGTAGTAGTAGTAGTAGTAGTAATAGTAGTAGTAGTAGTAGTATATTATAGGTGTGTATCGTATAGCCTGCCTGATGAATAATAACACGAGCTCCAGCCAGTATGTATGTGACAGGATAAGCGTTGTACTGTAATAGACTCACTGCTAAATCAGAGCAGTCCAAATTACTACAACAACAACAACAACAACAAAAACAAATGTGACCTGAATGTTTTTTATGATTCGTGACTAGACCTTGCCTTGACTTAATTTGACCTGACCTAACCTGACTGACCCCTCACATGACCTCACCTCTCAAAAGCCTGGATCATCTGCCTGACGGAGACGCCCTCGCCGCGGCCCAGGTTGAAGACAGAGGCACCAGTGTGTGTATGGGCGTGCTCAAGGGCGGCCACGTGACCCTCAGCTAAATCCATCACGTGCATGAAGTCCCGGATGCCTTAGAGGGGGGAAGGAGGGAGGAGTGGTAATGTTTTTTTGTTTTCATTATTATTGTCGCCCATTGTTAAAATAATAATTACAGTTGCTTGCACTAATAATGAGGAAGGAGTTTGATTTGTTTGTTGAAATTTGGCACCGCTGTCAGTATGTTTACATTACGTGAGTTCTGTCCAATCATATACTATTTCTACGAGTAAACAAACACAGTGGTGCCAAATTTCTACGAGTAAACAAACACAGTTGTGCCAAATTTTGTCCAACCCACTATATGCTATGATCTATACTAAATAGTTTTCAACCAAGAGACAATGTCGTACATGTCCTCTGACCTTCAACCAGAGTCAAAAAGCCAGAAATGCTCAAATTAGATTCAATGTGGTCCTCTTACTCCCAGAGAACATGTTACGTGGAGAACAGGTTAACCTAAAGTTTGACTAAAAGAAGAAAGAGGTTAGGGTCGTGTGATTCCAGCCCATTTGAAGGACTTAATTCTTTTTTTCCTATCTGTGGCCTAAAACAGAAACCAGCTGACCTACTCACAGGTGCCGTCAGGTGTGTCCCAGTCCTCACCAAAGATATGGAACACCTTCTTCCTGCCAGCGGCCACATGAGCGAGGGAGGGGAGGAGGTTGACTGGCCTTCCTGTCACTGGGTCGTCACCAAGAAGGCCGGAGGAATGGGCCCCCACTGGGTTGAAGTACCGCAGCACCACAACACTCCAACGCTACAAGGAACAAACAAACATAGCATGGACTACATTTGAACCAAGAATTCAGTCATATTGGTTGGAGTTAGCTGAGGAAATGAAACTTTTGTGCATCATAGTACTGTACATAATTGTATTTATATAGACAATTACTTTCCCTCTATATCTACCCATTTCTTCATCCATACATCCATACATACATATATACATCCATCCATACCTTACCCCCTTCCCGTTCCTTTCCACTCCTTTCCTTTACCTATCCATCCATCCATACTTCAACCCCCTCGTTATCGATCTATTCCTCAACCCTTTCTGTCACCCCCTTCCCCTTCCCCTTCCCCTCACCTTGTCCTGTGCTGCCACGTCCTTCATGACCTGCTCACAGAAGTACTTGGTTCGTCCGTATGGGTTGGTGATGGCTGGTCCGGTGGGATGGTCCTCGTCAGTAGGGAAGTAAGTGGCTGGACCGTAGACCGTGGAGGAAGAAGAGAACACCAACACACGACAACCCACTTCATTCATCACCTGTTAATTAAATATGGAACAACTGATTACTCCAAACTATTCCAAGCAACAGAACACCATTATTTTTGCTAATCAGGTCCTGTTTCTTGTCATACTTTGGAAGAATCACGGCGCTCCAATGTATGTACCAAAAATATACTTACTACCCCCTTTAATAAACAAGTAGAGAAATCCACAATAGCAGTCAAAATAATATTCTATTCCAGACACTTTCTTTAGAGGAAAATTTATATAGACGACAATAAATATTTCGTCTGGCATGAATAGAGGGATAGTTGGATGGAAAGATGAAGGGATGGATAAACAGGTAGATGAATGGAGGAATATAGACAACCGAGATGATAGATTAATGCACACTACAGTAGATATAATAGAATGATAGATTACGCACCATACCATACACTTGTCGGATCGAAAAAACAAATAATAATAATAATGACAAATAAATAATAAATAAATCGCATGGGTCTTTTTCGAGGTGAGGTGACCGCTCATGCTCTCTCTCTCTCTCTCTCTCTCTCTCTCTCTCTCTCTCTCTCTCTCTCTCTCTCTCTCTCTCTCTTTCCCTTTACTACTTGCTCTCGCTCCCACCCTCACTCTCCCTCTCCACTTGCTCCCAATCCCATTCCCTCTATTACTTCCACTCTCACTCCACCCGCCCCCCACCCCCTTCACTTTCATTCTCACTCCCTCTCCCTCTCCCTCTCCCTCACCCACTCCTCCTCCTCACTTTCATTCCCATTCCCTCTCCCTCTCCCTCTCCCTCCCCCCCCTCACTTTCATTACTACTCCCTCTCCCTCCCTCTCCCTCCCCCACTCCCTGCCTGCCTGGGTGAGGGGGGGGGAAGGAGTGGATAATAGAGGTGGAATTAATTGTTCTCCAAGCAGATGTGGTTTCCGGTAAGAGGGCAAAACTTGGCACATAATCGGACAAAGTTACTGAATTACCGGAGAGAGAGAGAGAGAGAGAGAGAGAGAGAGAGAGAGAGAGAGAGAGAGAGAGAGAGAGAGAGAGAGAGAGAGAGAGAGAGAGAGAGAGTGGTGCATATATATATATATATATATATATATATATATATATATATATATATATATATATATATATATATATATATATATATATATATATATATATATATATAATATAAAAAAAATATATAAAAAAAAACATTATTATTTACCTGAAGTAGTTTAAAGGTGGAGGAAAGGTTATTGTTGTTGATTTGTTGTTACTGTTGTTGTTGTTGTTGTTGTTGTTGTAGCGAGATTTAGGATAGCGATGAAGGTAGCAAAGAAATCAACAACAATAAAGATAAACATAGTAAAAATGATAAAAAGGTAAGCATAGTAAAAATGATAAAAAAGTAAGCATAGTAAAAATATATAAAAATAGAAGCATAGTAATATAATAAAACATAAAACATAATTATAGTAAAAATAAAAAAAATAAAGCATCATTTTATACCTGAAGTAGTGTGATGGTAGAGGTGAGGTTATTTGCATAGTAGTCCAGAGGTCTCTTGACACTCTCTCCAAACAGCCTTGAGTCCAGCAAAGTGTATTACCACCTTAACACAGTGCTGTAAGTATATAGAGAACCTTAACACAGTGCTGTAAGTATATATAGAACCTTAACACAGTGTTGTAAGTATATATAGAACCTTAACACAGTGTTGTAAGTATATATAGAACCTTAACACAGTGCTGTAAGTATTAGCAATACTAAGTACAGTCGTCAGCAGAAATTCGTCCTTCTCTGCTGTAGTAATGAGAGTCTGGAGATGTGGTGATACTGTATGAGAGAGACAGGAAGGAGGGAGAGAGAGGGTGGAAGGAGGGAGAGAGAGGGTGAAGGAGGGAGAGAGAGGGTGGAAGGAGGGAGAGAGAGGGTGGAAGGAGGGAGAGAGAGGGTGGAAGGAGGGAGAGAGAGGGTGGAAGGAAGGGAGGGAGTGAAGGGGGGGGTGTCGTGTTCTGAGTTAGAGTTAACACTGAGTTAATGTTCACACCTCGGTTAGGGTTATCAAAGCTTCGAATGACTCCCGAAACGTTATCTCGATGCTGATTTGGTTTCAAAGTTTCTCTTAAGTTCGAAAAACATAAGAGTCCACAACCAATAATAATCGTAGGATACACCCAAGTAATGCATAATTATATGATTTTCAGTATCAATATTATTATTAATACACACTTTTATAACATAAAGTGCAATATGAATTGGAAATGAATTCTTAAGGTATCCCTGTTCAAATGATCTCTAGTAATTGCCATTTAAACCATAACTGACAACTCCCCCCTCTCTCTCCTTCACTCTCTTTCTCTCATACAGTATTACTAGATCTCCAAGCTCCCATCACTACAGAAAAGTGGGACGAATTTCTGCTGCCGACTGTAAATGAGATGGACGCAAATTTCTGATGCCGGCTGTACATACATACCTTATCAAACACCATCCTTAGCTGCTGGCGGTCTTGTAATGAGAGGTGGTAGAAGTGAAGGCTGGGAGGAGTCGACGTGGCCACAAGCTTCCTCACTCTCTCCAGCGAGGGGGGCAGATGGGAAGGGGGCTGGGGGGGCTTGGCGTTGATGCAGTTGTCAACCACCACCACCTGTTGAAGGCATAAATAAATAGATAAATAATCATATGAAAATAAAACACACACACACACACACACACACACACACACACACACACACACACACACACACATGATCAGAATAAGTATAGTAGACAGCATTAATCTTTTATTTATTTGCAACTAATTCCTTCCTTCCTTCATTCATTTATTCATTCATTCACTACAGGGAGAAGTTAGTGTAGGGAACCAGTATTCTCTTACGACTGATTCCTCCAAACTATTCCAAGCAACATGCCATCATTATTTTAGATAACCTGGTCGCGTTTCCTGACATACTTTGAAGGAATCCAGGCTAGACCTCTAATGTACAGTTGGACACAAGTATTGGTGGTACAGCCCAGGTGAAAGATACTTGTCCCATTTGAGTAACCAGTGTCTATTATCAGGAACTTGCTTTTTATTACCATCCTCAATACTGACTTCTGCCCCTGATATCTCCTATTTGGCACTAAGGAACTTGATATTGGGAGAAATGTTATCCTCAATACTGACTTCTGCCCCTGGTGTCTCCTATTTGGCACTAAGGAACTTGATATTGGGAGAAAGTTTATCCACAATACTAACTTCTGTCCCTGGTGTCTCCTATTTGGCACTAAGGAACTTGATATTGGGAGAAATTTTCCATCTTTCACTTGGACTGTACCACGAATTCCTGTGTCCAAATGTACCTTACCCAAAGTGTGATAAACTGACCTGGTATCCGGCCTGCAGGAGAACCAATGTGGTGTGTGAACCGACGTAGCCTGCACCACCTGTCACCATCACCACCACACCTTGACTCTCACCACCATTCTTCATACTAACACCATCACCACCCTTCTTCACACTAACACCATCACCACCACCACTCATCACACTAACACCATCACCACCCTTCTTCACACTAACACCATCACCACCACTCATCACACTAACACCAACATCACCATTCTTCATACTAACACCATCATCACCATTCTTCACACTAACACCATCACCACCATTCTTCACACTAACACCATCACCACCACTCATCACACTAACACCATCACCACCATTCTTCACACTAACACCATCACCACCACTCATCACACTAACACCAACATCACCATTCTTCATACTAACACCATCATCACCATTCATCACACTAACACCATCACCACCACCATTCATCACACTAACACCATCACCACCATTCATCACACTAACACCATCACCACCACCATTCATCACACTAACACCATCATCACCATTTTTCACATTAACACCCTTTCTCTCCACACCTTTCCTGTCACCATCATTCATCACACTAACACCATCATCACCACCATTCTTCACACTAACACCATCATCACCATTCTTCACACCATCACCACCATTCATCACACTAACACCATCACCACCACCATTCATCACACTAACATCATCACCAACAACAACACTATCTCTCTTCACAACATTGCCGCCACAAATTTCCACGGGCATCTTGAACCTGAGAAAAATAAAAGATAGAAGAAAATATCACGTAAAAAAAATATATTTATACCAACAACAACATCAACAACAACAACAACAACAACACTGTACCAAGGACCGTCTATGATCGTGTAATAACATTTGGGAGGCTTCCGATTCCACCTGACTATGCCCCGAAACAAGCTCCTTTCATGCATGTATACAGTAGGTGTGAGTTTGGTGGCAATATTTCAAGGACTCGTATATACATATCCCTAATTTTCTTCAGACTCCATCACACACAGCTAGGGTCTCTTTTTAATTAACGATACCAGTGTAATAAGTTGTTGTGTTGTTGTGGATGTATGCTATACCAACCAATCTATGTGTGTATGTATGTATGTATTGCCACGATACTTGACGCTTGACTCATGCAGGCAGCTCACCAACTGTTTATAAATATATATACTCGTGGTCTCTGTTCTCTGTACATTATATACTTCCCCTTTCAATTTTGGGCAAACTTTCCTGTTCGTGTTATTACCCTCTTCCCCCCCCCCCCTCTCTCTCTCTCTCTCTCTCTCTCTCTCTCTCTCTCTCCTGTTTCCTGGCATACTCTGGAGGAATTATGGCGCTCCAATGTACAGTACCAAAATTATATTCCATCATAAGGGAGAAGTATGTACACTGTTGGTAAATCTGGAGCAAATGATTCCTCTAAACTATTCCAGGCAACAGAACACTCCATTATATTTGTTCATCTGGTACTGTTTCCTGGCATACTTTGGAGGGATCAAGACACTCCAATATTACAAAAGTGAATCACCCCCTTAATTAAATCACATGTCATAAAGGTATCAATGTTCCTATTTCCTCACATAAGGTTTTAAGGGACGATTCTCTTATTCGTTGATTCCTCCTAACAGTCCCAAAAAAACGTACACCCTCCATGTACTAATATGGGATCTATTTCGTGGCATAATATGGAGGAATCACAGACCTTCCAATTCACCAACAAGAGAATATCAACTTAATGTGTGTGAACATAGTTGAATCATTATGGCTGCTGATATCTGCTAACCTTAAATCCCTCCCTCCCTTCCTGTTTCTTTCAGTTTCCCTTCTTCATTTTCCTCCTCCTCTTTATCTTCTTTCTCCTCCGCCTCCTACTAATCTTTCTCTTCCTCCTCCTCCTCCTCCTCCTCCTCCTCTTTCTCTTCCTCTTCCTCCTCTTTATCTGCTTCCTCCTCCTCCCTTTCTTCCTATAATGTACATACATCTATAGGCATATTACTCTCCAATTTTCCTCCCACGTCACTCATTTTTCTTTTTCTCCTTTTTTTCTAAGCGCGTCTTTCCTTTGAACTGCATTTATTCATCATTCTTTGCCTCCTCTCCTTCCAAGCCCCCTTCGTACCTTATCTTTCTAAAAGTTCTCCAATTTTCCCTCTCTCTCCTTTTCCTTCTCTTTCCCCTTTTATATTCTTACTGTACCTTCGCCATCTAAAACATCCCCAATTTTCCCTCTCTCCTTTCCTCCCCCTTCCCCTTTTATTCTCTCCTTCCATGTCTCCATCCCTATACCTCCTCTTTCTATAACTTCTTCAACTGTCCCTTCCATCTTTTGTTATTGTTGTTCACATAAAAACCACTGGAATAATTATGTGACTATTACTTCTAATGTTACTGTTATTGTTAATACGACTACTACTACTACTCTATAATAGTTATTACTACTAAACACTATTCATACTACTACTACTACTACTACTACTACTATGCCTAACACAATTCATACTATTACAACGACTACCCAAACTATTTTTACTGCTATTATTTACACTATTCATAGTACAGTACTATTACTAACGTTACTTTTTGTTTCTATGACTACCATTACTCTACTACTATTTCTAACACCATTCTTAAGATTACTACTACAATTACTATTATTGTTATTTTGACTACTATTACGCTACTACTATAACTACCGGTATTCATACTATTACTATTACTACACCGCCACCAATGCTATACACCTATTATTATTATTCTCAGGTAGACTCTCACTTCAACCTAACTTATTCATTATGGTTTTTGTTCAATAATTAATTAAGAGATCTATTATTACCTCTCTGTAACCCTATGTTTTATCTATAATTTATAAGGTCATACAATTCTCTCTCTTTTTGTTTTCTCTTTTTTTAAGTGGACTTCGCTAATAAAGGAATTTCTATTGTGTTTTTTCCCTCCTCCTTCCTAGCATTTATAAAGTTGATTCGGAGAAAACTGGGAAGTAATTTTGTAGGTCTTTTGTCCTCTTTCCAATTTCTCTCGTCCTGACTGAAACACTCTGGAGAGGAAAGGAGGAAATGAGAGGTGGCGGGGAGGAAAGAAAGAAAAGGGACAGGTAAGCCTGTCCCCTATTCCCGCAGCCCCCTAACCACCCCCCCAAGCCTGTCTCCTTACTCCCGCACCCCACTAACCCCCCCAAGCCTGTTTCCCTACTCCCGAACCCCCTAAAACCTCCCAAGCCTGTCCCCTACTCCCACACCCCGTTAACATAAAGCTCTGAAAAATCTCGTTATTCTGAGGAACACAATCAATCAATACATTTCAGGGTCACAACAACAATCTATGGAGAACACTGGGTATAATATAAGTGTCTTACCGTCGTGTCTGGATGTTAAGAATCTATAGTAAGAAAACCTTGAAGAAAACAATCCACAGGAAAACCCCAACACAAGTCCGATGTCTATAGCTCGAAATGGAACTCGAGAGAACCTTTTTAGTTCCATCCTTAGTTCGAACCCACACATACAAGGAATTACTTACTTATTGCCCATTCCCTCACAAAAAGGAAAGAGGTAAAATTGATAAGCTGAGAGGAAAGAAAGAAGAGGGACAGGTAGAGAGAGAGGGAAGATATAAAATTGATGAGTAGAGAGGGAAGAAGGAAGATGAAAATAGCCAACCCAGACATAGATAAATTGAAGGTAAGATTGGAGGGATGATTGGGGGGGTAGGGAAAGAGGAGGGGGTGGGGGCAGTTTTAGGGGTCGGGCAGGGGTGGGAGGTAGGAAAGGGGTGGGGACAGTTTTAGGGGGTCGAGTTGGGGAAGGGGGAAGGTAGGAAAGGGGTGAGGGGCAGTTTGAAGTGATGGGGGTGGGGGAGGAAGGGGGGAGGTAGGGAATGGAAGGGGATAGGATGGGGGGAGGTAGGGAATGGAAGGGGATAGGATGGGGGGAGGTAGGGAATGGAAGGGGATAGGATGGGGGGAGGTAGGGAATGGAAGGGGATAGGATGGGGGGAGGGGGAACTATATAGATGGGGACCTTGATGGCACCAATCAGAAGAATGGAGAACGCCGAGTGACTGAGGCAAAAGTTGGATGGAAGGATGGATGGATGGAAAGGAAAAGGGAGGCAGAACACGAG
>JAWZYT010007014.1:10000-22500 GCA_034508575.1 Petrolisthes manimaculis | reverse complement strand
ATGAAGTTACAGTCTATATTATGAAGTTACAGGTTATATTATGAAGTTACAGTCTATATTATGAAGTTACAGGCTATATTATGAAGTTACAGTCTATATTATGAAGTTACAGGTTATATTATGAAGTTACAGTCTATATTATGAAGTTACAGGTTATATTATGAAGTTACAGTCTATATTATGAAGTTACAGGTTATATTATGAAGTTACAGGTTATATTATGAAGTTACAGGTTATATTATGAAGTTACAGGTTATATTATGAAGTTACAGGCTATATTATGAAGTTACAGGCTATATTATGAAGTTACAGGTTATATTATGAAGTTACAGGCTATATTATGAAGTTACAGTCTATATTATGAAGTTACAGGTTATATTATGAAGTTACAGGCTATATTATGAAGTTACAGTCTATATTATGAAGTTACAGGTTATATTATGAAGTTACAGGCTATATTATGAAGTTACAGATTATACGAAGTTACAGGCTATACGAAGTTACAGAAAGGCCATAATAATAAAGTTAGAGGGACAAAATTACATCAATACACCTTTACCAATAACAATAACAACAACAACATTAATAATAATAATAATAATAATAATAATAATAATAATAATAATAATAATAATAATAAAAACAGGCAGAATAATAAGTATGTAAAAAAAGGTTAATTATTATGAACATTGCATAATCAAAGGGTGGCTTGACTGAAAAAAATAAAAATATATAAGAAATTATAATATATACGAGTCACCTCTATATATCCATTCTCTTCCATGGGCCAGTGTATAGTTTTAGGCGTGGAAGAAAATGAAGAACTGAAATGAGAGACTTAGTTATAACGTACACTCACAATCTAATAAAGTGAGTTATCCACGCTTGCTTTGAATAGTCTGATCGAGTATTAATTAAGCGAACTCAAGCAAATATGGAACAAGATAAGCGGTTGTAATTGGTTCACTAATATGTTAAATGATTCGTAAGTTCAACAAGAACTGGATACAAATTTCGGATTCCATATAGATGTGTGTGTGTCGTGGCAGTATATGAAGGACACATTTATCTAATATTTTCCCGACTACATCAATCACACACACACACACACACACACACACACACAGGGTCCCTTAATCATTAAAATAAACCCCAAATAAACTCTATCTATCTATTTATTGCCAGACGCCTCAATCCCCGAAGGGGTGGGACTATGAGGTGCAAACTAAAGATTAAGATATAAGGTGTCGTTGTAAAGGCAATATTTTCCATCAACTAATATTACAAATTGGTCTACTTTTCCTTCCCTTCACTTTTCTCATACTATGAAGCAAATTTGTGTCCTAAGTTGCATGTATTATACACCAAAAGATGCAGAATTAAGAAACGAATAAGATGAGACCAACTACAAGTCTCTTGATATGATCTTTAGTTGAAGACTTGCGATTTTTTTTTTTTAAGTAACTACTTTATTTTTTTTAAGTAACTTTTTTTTTTTAAGTAACTTTTTTTTATTAAGTAACTTTTTTTTATTATTTTTTCTAAAGTAACTTTTTTTTTTTAGGTAACTTTTTTTTTTTTTTTAAGTAACTTTTTTTTTTTTTAAGTAACTTTTTTTTTTTTAAGTAACTTTTTTTTTTAAGTAACTTTTTTTTTTTAAGTAACTTTTTTTTTCTTTTTTTTAAGTAACTTTTTTTTTCTTTTTTTTTAAAGTAACTTTTTTTTTTTTTAGTAACTTTTTTTCTTTTTTTTAAAGTAACAATTTTTCTTTTTTTTAAAGTAACTTTTTTTTTTTAAAGTAACTTTTTTTCTTTCTTTTTTTAAAGTAACTTTTTTTTTTTTTAAAGTAACTTTTTTTCTTTCTTTTTTTAAAGTAACTTTTTTTTTTTTTTAAAGTAACTTTTTTTTTTTTTAAGAAACTTTTTTTTTTTTTAAAGTAACTTTTTTTTTTAAAGTAACTTTTTTTTAAGTAACTTTTTTTTTAAGTAACCTTTTTTTTTAAGTAACTTTTTTTTTTTTAAAGTAACTTTTTTTTTTTAAGTAACTTTTTTTTTTTTAAAGTAACTTTTTTTTTAAAGTAACTTTTTTTTAAGTAACTTTTTTTTTTCTAAAGTAACTTTTTTTTTTTTTTTTTCTTTTTAAAGTAACTTTTTTTTTATTATTATTATTAAAGTAACCCCACACCCACACCCACACCCACACCCACACCCCACGCCCACACCCACCCTACACCCACACCCCACGCCCCCACCCACACCCACCCCACACCC
Source organism: Petrolisthes manimaculis (assembly GCA_034508575.1). Taxonomy (NCBI): domain Eukaryota; kingdom Metazoa; phylum Arthropoda; class Malacostraca; order Decapoda; family Porcellanidae; genus Petrolisthes; species Petrolisthes manimaculis. The sequence continues at coordinate 20,230 of JAWZYT010007014.1, read as the reverse complement.
CCCCTTCATTGTTGACACCTTTGAAACCTACACCCATTCACTATTTCTACTCGAGCTTCAACTCCCCCTCACCCCCGTACCCCCCCAACCCCCAACCGACCCTATTATGCCGGTGGGGGGGTGCATGGTAAGATGGGGGTTTGTGTGTGTGGGGGGGGGGAATACTGTTAGTTGGTGAATTGAGTAGGGATGAGCTCTGTTGGGTGGGGAGGGGGTGAGCACGTTAGGGGGGGGGAGCACAGATGGGGGGGGGGCATGGATGGGTAGCGGTGGGGCACAATGTGGTGGTGGGGGGGAGTTTCACGGTTAAGCAGGGGGTGAGGGGGTTAGGGGGTAGGAGGGGGGTAACACGTGCCAAAGTACTTATATCTCCCATCATTAATTTCACGGGTTTTTAGTTTTGTGTTTTATTTTTGTGTTTATATTTTCATGTTATTATTTTTATATTTGTGTTTAGTTTTGTTTTATATTATTTATGCTTCTATTTTCATGTTTATATTTTTTATGTTCCTGTTATTTTTTTGTTTTCAATTTTGTGTTTATTTTCATGTTTTTATTTTTGTGTTTTCTTTTTCTTATGTCCTTATTTTTATGTTTATATTTTTGTGTTTACATGTATTCTTATGTATTTCTTTCCCCCACGAGTTGTTGAGGCCGTTTTGTTGTGTTGTGTTGTGGGTTGGTCTGTCCGTGTGTGTGTATGTATGTCTATTGATTTGCTTAGGACCTGGCAACAGCAGCTGTGTGTGTGTGTGTGTGTGTGTGTGTGTGTGTAGGTAGGTAGCGTATAGAGTGAGGGGAGAAAGGGAGAGGGGAGTGGTGGTGAGGAGGGAGAAAGAGTAGGGGCTGGGAGAGAGAGGGTTGGAAGAGTAGGGTGAGGAGGGAGAGGGCCGTGGTGGGGAGAGAGGGTTAGGGAGAGAGAGGGTAGAAAAGGAGAGGGGCGTGGTGGGGAGAGGGGGTAAGGAGAGGGGCGTGGTGGTGTGGAGAGAGGGTAGGAGTAGGGATAGGGATAAAGGGAGAGGGGAGTGAGTGGTGGAACAAACCAGTTAAAAGGGATTGATTGAGAAAAAGGTGGCAGGGTAGTATTGTAGTAGTGTTGGTAGGGTAGTGTTGTAGTGTTGGCAGGGTAGTATTGTAGTGTTGGTCGGGTAGAATTGGTAGGGTAGTGTTGGCAGGGTAGTGTTGTAGTGTTGGCAGGGTAGTATTGTAGTGTTGGCAGAGTATTGTTGTAGTGTTGGCAGGGAAGTATTGACAGTGTTGGCAGGGTAATATTGGCAGGGGACAGGGAATCGACTGGAAGGTGATTGGTGGTGGAAGACGGAAGGTAGATACGGGTAGGGATTAAGTGAAGTGAGGGAGTGAGTGAAGTGAGGGAGGGAGTGAAGTGAGTGAAGTAAGTGAAAGAATGAGTGAAGTGAGAGAGAGTGAAGTGAGGGAAGGAGTGAGGGCAGGGATGAGGTATAAAAAGAGGGGGGGTGGGGTGTTAGCATAGAAGGGGGTGATATTGTGATGGTGTAAGGGTGATGAAATAAGAATAAAGGAGGAGGGTTAAACAGTAGAATGAATGGGTTTGTTAGGGGGGGAGTAGGGGGGGGAGTAGGGGGGCATGAGCCACTATGGGTATTGAGGGGGAGATGAAAGGGGGGATGGGGTGATGAGAGGAAAAGGGAAGTGAAAGGGGAGGGAAGGGAGGGAGGGGGAAGGGGAGGGATAGGGTGATGGGGAGGAGAGGAAAGGAGAGGGGAAGGGAAGTGAAAGAGAAGGGAAGGGAAGTGAAAGAGAAGGGAAGGGAAGTGAAAGAGAAGGGAAGGGAAGTGAAAGAGAAGGGAAGGGAAGTGAAAGAGAAGGGAAGGGAAGTGAAAGAGAAGGGAAGGGAAGAGGAGGAAAGGGGAGGAACGAATGATGGGGATCAGATGGGAAGGAAAAGAGAGAAGGGAGGGGAGGGGAGGGGAGGGGTGATGAGGATAGGGGATGGGATAACACTGGAGCGATGGGCATGATGGAAAGGGAGGAAGGGTGAAGGTGTGGGGGGGCTAGGGGGGAGGGGTGAAGGAAGAGAGCAATGACAGGGGTGACAGGGGGTGACAGAGAGAGAGGATAGCATTTCACAGCTGCCTATCACAATGGCCATATCCCAGGCCACTAATATCATCATACACAAAACAGGCCAAAGTTCGATATCGTCCCGTACAATAATAATTACGCAGTTGGATCAGAGTAGCCTTGATATTTGTCCCAGAAGAATGAGGACAGGATAATAATGAGTATTTATATATGTTTTGTTTTTTTGGGTAGGGGTGGGGAAGGGGGGGGTCGACTTTGCCTGCCTATGTAAAAGCTTGCTTGTATAAGTGTGTGTGTGTGTGTGTGTGTGTGTGTGTGTGTGTGTGAGTGTGTGAGTGTGTATAAAAGCTTGTAATGTGTGTGTAAATGCTTGTAGTTTTTTTATATGTGTGTAAAATCTTGTTATGTGTGTGTTTGTAAAAGCTACAAGTGTGTATGTTTGTGTAAAACCTTGTAGTGTATATAATTGTGTGTGTGTGTGTCCCAGTAAATGTCATAAAGTGAGGAGCAACATACTACCTCACCTTGACATTCAGACCGCGACTGAGCTGAGTGCTGAGTGAGATCAATGTGTCGTGAATGTGTTGTCTGTGTGTCGTCTGCGTGCACCCCGGTCGTCGAGGTACCACATATCGCCGGGATACCATAGTGTAACCGAGTGTAGGGTGGGTTGTGTCGTCGGGTTCACGATATTCACAGCTTCGGGTGGTGTACGTGTGGCCAGACTGTACGTTCGTTGAAATAGAATGAAGCATAACCACACAGTGAAGGGTTAATCTCCAGTTTTCCCCTCCGTGCACAAAGGAAGGACTGACACGGTACGATGCTTCTCTTGGCTATTGATTACTGAGCCCATCTATAGTAAAACACCCACTAGCCACGATAAGAGCATTGTGATTCCCAATAATGACGATTTCTAGTTGTGGTTTTATTTTTTAATATTTTTGGTCACCGTCTACAGTGTTGGGTTTACCTTAATCCTTCTCCTTTACAATATATTAATTCGCATCTCGTCTACAGAGAGAGAGAGAGAGAGAGAGAGAGAGAGAGAGAGAGAGAGAGAGAGAGCAGCCACCACCCTCAGCCAGGCGTACGAATAACACAACAAAACTCCATCTAGTCTTGTGTCATTTATCACACCTACGACATTTCTCCACCGGGCAATACATATATTTTCAAGCATTCGGTGCCGTACTTCACTGGATTCACATAGTAAGTAAATGATTAGAACATGCAAACCGGTTTTATAGGTTCGCGTGGCTGTGGGTTGCTGGAGTGATTATCGTACAGTAGATGAGGGGAGCGAGAACGAGGAGAGAGAGCGAGAGCCTGAGAGGGAGGGAGTTGCGCGTGACAGTCAGTAGCGTTCTTGAACCATCTCTCATATACACACATAAATCCCCGTGTATTCCCGCTAGCCATGTGTGGTAGCGGTGGCAGAGTGGGACAACATCGCTTCCTCTCAGTCCTATCGCTGAGCTAAAGGCCGCTACACCACCCCATGAAGCACAGTGAGGGTGAGAGAGAGAAAGAGAGGTGTTGCTCATGGGACCTTTATTTAACCTGTGCATTGGAGAAGGGATGGGTCAGGAGGAGTGCATCACAGTGACCTAACATGTGGCTGGCTGGCTGCTTCCACTCTTCTGGGCGTGGTTTGGGTGCATAGTGTGTGAGGGGAAAACCTAGTGCAAAACAAAGGTATATTATTACTTGAGGTGTTGTGTTTGTATAGTGGTCTTGGATTACAGTGAGTGTGTGTGTGTGGTGTTGGTGGTGGAAGAAAGGTTTTTACGTGTACTGTTTTAAAGGTGAGTCATATTTGGTGAAGCGTCCAGTGAAAAACAACTGAAAGACAAAAGATGTGGCTTAAAAACATATCTGTTCCTTCTCTTTGTGCTTTTTCTAAAGATAAATGGCCTTAATGTGCCCAGAGTTTTTACTTAGAAAGTAAAAAAAGAAAAGCTTCCATCGTGTGTACTGAAAAGCTTAACACGAGTAGTATGTGAGTTAACGCAGTGATAAGAAAGAACAAGTTTCATTAGAAAGCTTCTGTTCTAAAAGTATCTGAATAGAATCCTAAATGAGGTGTTTTATAACGATTTGATTATACCAGTGTATCTGTTTGTGTACATCAATCAGTGCTAAGGTGTTGTGTGTTGTGTGTGTACACACAGTGTATAACACTGATAAGAGTTGTCAATTTCTGTACATAAATGGTGAGGTGTTGTGTGTGTGTACCAACTAGATTGTACTACCACATACACACATACACTGAGACGAGCTGTCAGTTTGTGTACGTACAAAATTGGTGAGGCGTAGTGTGTGTATACAAAGAAGATCACACACATACACACACACTGATACAAGTTATCCCGTCTTCCTGTCACCACTCCCGTCACTCCGGCTTCCCATATCAGTGAGTTTCCTGTCGTCTTTATCATGTACAGAGTTTGTTTATATTAATTTTTCTTTTCGTGATGGTGTGAGTATGAGTGTGCCAGGAATTCCCCAATAAAAAATAACTTATACACACTTACGTAGACATAAGTTTCATATATACAGAGTTTGTTTCATATATATAATTACAGAATATATACTGAATCTATATATTGTCGGCGTGAGTGTGCCAGTAATTTTATGTAAAAAAAACAAACATTGCCTCTACACCCACACAGGATGGACAAACATACTTATATTTATAAAAAAATGTCTTCCCTTCACTCTGTACTTTGTTTTAGCCAATCATGTTTCTCGTCTGCTGTTTAATACAAAGGAAGGCAGGAAGGAAACCACATTGCAAATATGCGCAAACTTTTCATGTCTGGGCGCCTATATTGGCAAACATTGGACTTCCCTAATGGGACCCTGTGATGTAGTCAGAAAATTGGAGGTTAGCGAGTCCTTCAAATATTGCCACGAAACCCCACCTATATGGAAGAAGCTTGTTTAGTGGCAAAGTTAGAAGGAATCAAAGGCCTCTTATGCTCATACACGATCACAGTGTCCTTAATAATAATATGTCCTTTGTTTTGTACCACCGTGTGTCTCGTCTGCTGTTAAGTGAATTTAGTACAAAGGGATCACATTGTTAAAAAAAATACTATACCCCTTTAAATAACCATGACGTAACTATATATAGGCTATCCAACCCAAACACACACACACACACACACAGCTTATTTAACTTTCGAGATGATATTCGAGAGAGTTTATGTAACTGCGATGTTTATAGAGTTAGATAAGGAGTTAGATAAGACAGATAGACTAGCTAGATAAAAAGTTAGGGTAAGATAGATAGATAGGAGATAATTAGGATTAGAGAGATAGATAGGATTAGATAGATAGATAGATAGGTATACAGACAGAGACAGATAGATAGATAGGGAGACAGATCAAAATAGACAGATAGATAGATAGGTACAGGCAGAGATAGATAGATAGATAGGTACAGGCAGAGATATATAGATAGATAGGACAGAGATTGATTGATAGATAGATAGATAGATAGATAGATAGGGAGACAGATCAAAACAGACAGACAGACACATAAAAATAGATTATAATTATATAAATAGATATAATTATGCATCCTATACATCACCATGCAACTATCGCCTCTTTTCCCCAAGTATCGTATAACAAAAGAATGCTCTAGCGTAATGTCAGTGACGTCATTGTGGGAAGGATTTGTTTGTTATTGGTTTGAGTCGGGTTGCCCCTTGCCTTGCCTAGCCAACTTCACCCACCAGCCTAACCTTTTGTTTGTGTGGACAGCTGATAGAGAGAGAGAGAGAGAGAGAGAGAGAGAGAGAGAGAGAGAGTAGTAGTGGTGGTAGTAGTAGTAGTAGGGGTAGGGAGAATGTGTGTGTGTGTGTGTGTGTGTGTGTGTGTGTGTGTGTGTGTGTGTGTGTGTGTGTGTGTGTGTGTGTGTGTGTGTGTGTGCTAGGTCAGAAAGTCCTTGTTCTTACAATGGTGTGTGTGTTTGTGTGTGAGAGAGAGAGAGAGAGGAAAAAAATATTACCAAAATATCTCACACTCTGCCCAACCTTGGATATCTGGGTCCATGCAGCTGTACAAAAAAAAAAAAAAAAAAAAACTAACCTTGCCAAATGACAAATGGAAACTGACATTAAAATAAACTGCAGGTGAAGTATAAAATAATCATTGTTTTTTTGGTGGTAAATCTGGAGCAACTGATTCCTCCAAAAAAACTAATAATTCAAGCAACAGAAAACCCTTATATTTGTTATTATTGTAGCACCGTTTCGTGGCCTATATATTATACATACATACATACACAAATATACACATACAGTATTATCCCCTGTAATTTTTGAGTCAGTATTACATTGGTTACATTTTCATAGACGATATTTATGAGCATTACATTGTCAAGGCAAGAATGGCATAACAAACAATAGTAAAATGGAAAATAGCTTAAATTGATAGTCTAATGTTTAGAAATAGTTTAAATATCCTTCTAAGTAAATAGGAAATAGCTTAAATAGATTGTATGATGAATTATACCCTAAGGGAATAGTCTAGTATACAGAAATAACCTAAATAAATAGTCTAATATAGAGAAATAGCTTAGAGCCTAACTAAATTGTCTAGTATCGGGAAATAGCCTAAGTATTAATAATCTAACACTGGGAAATAAATAGGTTAATCTCGTGACCTTGTTGTGTGTGTGTGTGTGTGTGTGTGTGTGTGTGTGTGTGTGTGTGTGGTGACAGAATGACCTTTGTTATTATGAGCAGCAGTGATATATCTCTCTCTCTCTCTCACTCTCTCTCTCATCAACACAGTCTCTATCTCTCTCTCTCTCTCTCTCTCTCTCTCTCTCTCTCTCTCTCTCTCTCTCTCTCTCTCTCTCTAACCTTTCACACACACACACACACACACACACACACACACACACACACACACACACACACACACACACACACACGCACTCGTTACCTTACTGATTTCTTCCTGCTTGTAAGACTGAGTGGGTGGAGATTCAATGATGATATATATTCGTTTTTATTATATATAGGCCTATATATATATATTTTTTATTTCATACAAAATACAAAACTCGCATGCACACACATACATACATACATACATATATGGTATACATTCACACAAACACATACGTACATTCATATACTCACACATATACTGTACACACACATTTATGAGAGAGAGAGAGACAGACAGAGAAAGAGAGAGAGAGAGTGAAAAAGAGAGAAAGAAAGAGAGAAAGAAAGAGAGAGAGATAAAGAAAGAGAGAGAGAGATAAAGAAAGAGAGAGAGAGAAAGAAAAAGAGAGAGAGAGAGAAAGAAAGAGAGAAAGAGAGAGAGAGAGATAACACTGAACTAACAAGGAAAATGATGGAGGAAAATTTAATTAATAATTATAATTAATCAACATTATGACGTGACTTGGTGAGGCAACACATTAAACATTACTTTGGCTTCTTGTACCAATTGTTTTCCTTTCTTTCATTTCTCAGTATATATTTTTTTTCCTGTTCTCCCAGTTCCTTCTCTCTCTCTCACTCTCTCTCTCTCTCTCTCTCTCTCCTCTCTCTCTCTCTCTCTCTCATTATCACATACTAACTGGAAATCCAATTTATAATTATTACCCTTATCATTTCTAATCACCATACCTACTCATCCCTTCTCCCATGTCCCCCCCCCTCTCACTCTCACTCTCAATATTCCTCTCTCTCTCTCTCTCTCTCTCTCTCTCTCTCACTCTCTCTCTCTCTCTCTCTCTCTCTCTCTCTCTCTCTCTCTCTCTGTCATTCTCTCTCTATCTATCTATCTCTCCATCTATCTATCTGTATATCTACCTATCTTTCTGTGTGTGTGTGTGTGTGTGTGTGTGTGTGAGTGTGTGTGTGTGTGTTTTATTAACCCACCACACACTTACTCACTCACACACTCTTTCTCAGTCTAACCTCCACAATTCTTTCGTTTCTGCCTCGCTCCTCTCCCATTTTCTCTCTCCCTTTCTCACTCTCCTTCTGCTACTCTCATCTCCCACTCCCTTCCTCCCTATTTCCTATTCTCATCTCATTTCCCCTTTTCTCATTATACCAACCTCGTAAATCTCACTCTCCCTTCCCTCTCCCAACTCTCCCTTCCCTCTCCCAACTCTCCCTTCCCTCTCCCAACTCTTCCTACCCTCTCCCAACTCTCCCTTCCCTCTCCCAACTCTTCCTTCCCTCTCCCAACTCTTCCTTACATCTCCCAACTCTCCCTTCCCTCTCCTAACTCTCTCTTCCCTCTCCCCTCTCCCCTCCTCCTTTCTAAGACTTCAACCCAATAACCTCCTGTCCTTATTACCCTCCCCCACTCCCCCTCACCCCTCTCCCCCTCACCCCCAACACTCCAACATCTCTACCCCCTCCCCCTTCCACCCTCCAATACACACAGTTCACCTCCAACCTTGATATTAACCCCCACTCTCCATCTTCCACCCCCCACCCTTTTTACTTCCTCCTCCACCACCACCCCCTCCCCCATATTCCTCCTCCACCCCTTTTACTTCCTCCTCCACCCCTCCCTTCATACTTTCCCTTTATATACTTGTGACCTTAAGACCTACCGTATAGAAAGACATACTAACCTAGACATGCTTGCTTTTATTAGTAATATTTTTATTAGTCATGTATTTACTAGTCATGATTTTATTTAGTCATGTGTTTATTTAGTCATGCTTTTATTTAGTCATACTTTAATATTCATACTTTTAATAGTCATACTTTTATTTTGTCCTAATTTAAATAGTCATGCTTTAAATAGTCATGCTTATAATTATTAGTAAAGTTTAATAAATATTGGTGAGAGACGAGGCTTCATTCATTAGTAAAAAGATTTTGTTGATTCTCTTAATTTAATGGTGAATGGGAAGGTCAACTGAATCCTCCTAACTAACTATGCCAATAAACACACACACACACACACACACCTCAATGGTAATACTAATGAATGGTAATACTGTACTAATGAATGGTAATACTAATGAATGGTAATACTGTACTAATCAATGGTAATACTAATGAATGGTAATACTAATGAATGGTAATACTAATCAATGGTAATACGAATCAATGGTAGTCAATGGTGATACTATAATAGGACATCTGCTGTTTCGTGGCCTAATATATAGTTAGTTAGTTAGTTGCTTTGGAGGAATCATAATCATAATAATAGACCTTTCCATTCACCAACGAAAGAATCTAATGTAGCAACTGCATGCATGATTCCTCCAAACTATTCCAAGCAACAATAACAACATCAACATCAACAAAAATAGGCCCCCATTATTTTTATTACTACGGTCCTGTTGTTTCCCGTTGAGAGAGAGAGAGAGAGAGAGAGAGAGAGAGAGAGAGAGAGAGAGAGAGAGAGAGAGAGAGAGAGAGAGAGAGAGAGAGAGAGAGAGAGAGAGAGAGAGAGAGAGAGAGAGAGAGAGAGAGAGAGAGAGAGAGGGGGGGGGGGTGGAAGGATGAAGCAGGGGAAAGGGGAAGAGTGAGAGAAGAGTAAAGGGAAGAGAGAGAGAGAGGGGTTAGGAGGGAGGGGGGGAGAGTGAGAGAGAGAGAGGGGTTAGGAGAGGGGTTGGGAGGGGAGAGGGGTAGGGAGAGGGGAGGGGTGATGGCATGGAGATAATATAGGTGGGTGAGAGAGAGAGGGGAGGGGTGAGAGAGAGAGAGGGGAGGGGTGAGAGAGAGGGAGTAAGGGAGAGGGGAAGTAAGCAGTAATGTCACAAACTGAATGAGCTGAGGGGAAGTCCTACATGTAGTGGTGGTGATAGTGGTTGTAGTAGTGGTAGTGGTGATAGTAGTAGTAGTAGTGTTCGTGGTGGTGGTGATATTATTAGTGGTGGTGGTGGTTTCTGTAGTGGTAGTGGTGGTGGTAGTGGTGGTGCTGATAGTAGTAGTAATAGTAGTAGTGCTGATAGTAGTAGTAATAGTAGTAGTGGTGATAGTGGTGGTGGTAGTGGTGGTGACAGTAGTAGTAGTAGTAGTAATAGTGGTATTAGTATACCACTTTCAGTTTCTCTCTCTTTCTATTCTCTCTATTTCTCTGTACTACTTTTTCTAGTGTAGCAGACGAAAAGGACAGAGAGAGAGAGAGAAGCGAAGAGAAAGAATGAAAGAAGGAAAG
>JAWZYT010007014.1:2500-5000 GCA_034508575.1 Petrolisthes manimaculis | reverse complement strand
CTCTCCCTCCTTCCTTTTCTACCCTCTTCCATTTCTTCCTCCCTTCCTCAGTTCCATCTCTCCCCCTCTCCTTTCCTCTCTCCCTTCCTCCTTTCTCTCACTTCTTCTCTCCCTCCCTCCTTCCTCTCCTATCTTCTTTCCCTCCCTCCTTTTCTACCATCTTCCATCTCTCCCCTCTTTCCTTTCCCCTCTCCCTCCCATATTCCTCCTTTCTCTCCCTTTTTCATTCCCTCCCTCTCTCCTTTCCTACCACCTTCCTTCTCTCCCTCCTTTCCTCCCTCCCCCCCTCCACTCGTATTGAAGAATGCAGTTTATTCCGTTATACAAGTGTTAAGGGTGAGGGTGAGAGTGAGGGGGAGTGGCCTGATCCCTGACCCACCCTGACCCTAGCTCCCTAACCCACCCTGACCTCACTCACTCACTCACTCATTCCCTCTCACTCACCTGTTCTGTTCGTCATCGTCAGTGTGTGTGTGTGTGTGTGTGTGTGTGTGTGTGTGTGTGTGTGTGTGTGTGTGTGTGTGTGTGTGTGTGTGTGTGTGTGTGTGTGTGTGTGTGTGTGTACCTGTTTAAACAAGGAATAGTACAATGTTTGCTGGGAAATCTGGAGCAGCTGATTTTTCCAAACAAACTATATATTTCGAGCAATAGGACACCGTTATTTTCCTTAATCTGGTCCTGTTTCCTGGCATACTTAGGTGGAATCAAGGCACTCCAATGTAATAAAAGTACACTATCCCCTTTGTGTGTGTATAGGTAACCTGGCACACATATATACATACATACACACACACACACAGCCTTGCACCCACCACTCATGACAACTGTGTGGGTATGTATGTGGGGGGGAGGGGGGGGTTGACCTGACATTCTATTTTACAGCTAACAACTTCTCTTTCACAATACAGTTTTGCATAGGCCTACATTTAAAAAAATAAATTTAGTTGACGGTTCTATTTTCTCACTTTCATACACTTTTACATATATTATTATTATTATTATTATTAAAGAGGGTTTCCTTCCCAAATATTATTATTATTATTAGCTCCTCTTCTTTCACTCTTCCATCATCATCACCACCATTACATCCTAATTTGTTTTCCCACATTTATTTTTCCCCTCATATCACTCTTATCTCAAGGCTACTACTGACACCTACAACACACACACACACACACACTACCTTCGTACCCTCCCCATATCCTTCATCACGTGACAGACAGAGAGTCGATACCCGGATGTAGAGGCCCAAAATATTACTGTTAACTCGGAATTTTTGGAGAGAATTATTATTATTTTTTTTTTTTTTTTTTTTTTTTTGGGGGGGGGATTCCTTAAGGGGATACCGATGATACACTTTCGGTTCAGTGGAGCGCCTAGATTCCTCCAAAGTATGTCAGGAAACAGGACCAGAAGAACAAAAATAATGGCCTGTTGCCTAAAAAAAATTGGAGGAATAATTGTCTCCAGATTTTACCAACTGTACTCTCCCCTTAATTAAGTCGTTCGAACCGCTTGTACTCCAGTTATTTTGTGGCTGGCATATGGAGAAGAAGAAGAAGAAGAAGGAAGAAAACCTCGAAGATAAGCTAAAGATAAGCAGTAGAAAAGGGGGAGAATGTGATTGCTATTGCTACAAGGACAACGGGTCTGGACTGCATGGAGGCTGGGTGTGAAATTTGTATCCACGCTGGTAATGGTAGGGGTAGTGTGTGTGTGTGTGTGTGTGTGTGTGTGTGTGTGTGTGTGTGTGTGTGTGTGTGTGTGTGTGTGTGTGTGTGTGTGTGTGTGTGTGTGTGTGTGTGTGTGTGTGTGTGTGTGTGTGTGTGTGTGTGTGTGTGTGTGTGTGTGTGTGTGTGGTAAGGGTAGGGTAGTGTGTGTGTATGTGTGTGTTGTGCTTGGTGTTTGTGTTTGTGTGTGTGTTAGGGGTTGTGTAGTGTGTTAGGGGTAGTGTAGTGTGTGTGTGTGTGTGTGTGTGTGTGTTAGGGGTAGTCTAATTTAGTGTGGTGTGCTTGGTGTGTGTGTGTGTGTGTGTGTGTGTTAGGAGTTGTGGTAACCTTGAGGTGTGGGGTGGGTATAGGAGGTTTGGGAAAAATTGGTAGGGGTGGTAATGTAGCCTTGTAGTGTGTTTGTTTGTGCTTGTGTTTGTTTGTGCTTGTGTTTGGTTGTAGTTGTGTTTAGTGTGGAGTGGTTGGTGTTGTAGTGGTTGTTGTGGTAGTGATTGTTGTGGTAGTGGTTGTTGTGTTAGTGGTTGGTGTGTTAGTGGTTGGTGTGTTAGTGGTTGGTGTGTTAGTGGTTAGTGTGTTAGTGGTTAGTTTGTTAGTGGTTGGTGGCAGGTTAAGAGAAAAAACAGGAGTGGAGGAGAAGAAGGACAAGACAATATTTTATACGAGGAGGAGAAGGGAGGGATAAGACGAGGGTGTAAAGAGAATAATAGATAGGGACAGGTGTGGCACTTAATAGATAGATAGGGATAGGTGTGGCACTTAATAGATAGTTA
>JAWZYT010007013.1:0-23974 GCA_034508575.1 Petrolisthes manimaculis | reverse complement strand
AGAGATAGGATTATTATGAGAATATCTGGATTTTTATTAGCGTCGTCGACCGGATTACACTCCACCACAGGATCTTGATAACGCTTAAAGATTATTTCCGCCTCTTGGGTCCCTGTCTATACACGTGAGCCCCACAACACCCCATCATCATCATCATCTTTTAATCATCCCACCAGCACCTCAATAACACCCACAGTTCCCACACACACACAACCCCACTCTCTCCTCGCATCTAATCCTCATCCCCCCACCCCCACCCCCCATGCATTACTGACACACGTGGCCTCACTTTCTGGTCCCCAACTCGTCGCCTCCACATTCATTCCCCCCATGGAGTTAGTATAGGAGCTCCATGACTCCCCTCCATGACTCCCCCTATAGTGATAGTCCCTAATCTACTTCATTCCTCAGCAGTTGTGTTACCCCTTCTCTTCTCCTCTTCTTCTCATCTCTCCCCTCCCATTCCCTATTCTCCTCTCATCTTTCTCCCCCTTCTCCTCTCTCCTCTCCTTTTCTCCCCCCTTTCCTTTCCTCCCCTTCTCTTCCCCCTTTCCCTCCTCTCCTTTCGTCTCTTTCTTTCCCCTCCCCTCCTCTCCTCTTTCTTCCCCTCCCCTTCCTTCCCCTCCCCTCCCCTCCTCTCCTCTCCTCTCCTCTCCTCTCCTCTCGCCTCGTCTCGTCTCCTTCCTTCCCTATTAGCGTTGGGGGAGTGTGTGTGGTGGCAGGTGATGGAATAATTGGTGCAAGATGACTGAGCCCAGTGTTTATGGGGCCTGGTCCTCTGTCTGGCTCTCCTGAAGGGGTAGGTGAAGGAGAAAGGGTGGGGGTGGGGGGGAGGGGGAAAGGAGGGCGATGGGGGATTGGCAGGGAGAAAGGGTACAAGGGAATACAAAGGAATGAACTCCAGACAGCAACAGATCTTATGGTCCTTACGGGTTTGTTTTGTTTATGCTATGTTAAGGACCCTGTGATCGTGTGTGAGACCTGATGGCTTCTGATTCCTCCAAACTATGCCACGAAACAAACTTCTTTAATGTAGGTGGTGTTTCGTGGCAATGTTTGAAGGACGAGGGCGAGGGAAAGAATAGAGAATAGGGGATGGGCAGGAGGGAATGGGCATCAGAAAACATATATTAATAAAAGAGAAGGGAGTGGGGATTGAGAAGTGGGGAGGGTGGAGATGAGAGGGAAGGTGGAGAATGTGTGATGAGTAAAATGAGAGAGGGGATGGGGAGAGGGGGATGTGTGGAGAAGCAGGTGGAGAGGGGGATGTGTGGAGAAGCAGGTGGAGAGGAGGAGGAGCGAAGTGGAGGAGGAGAGGAGGAGGAGGGGTGAAGTGTGGAAGAAGAAGGGGAACAAGGGAGTAAGGGGAACAAGGGAGTAAGGGGGATGATGGTGGATGGGAAGAGAGGAAAGAAGTGAGTGGTGTGGGTGTATTAAATTTAGATTTAGAAAACTTTATTGAGACAAGTATAGGCATAAACATTGATACACAAACCTTATATCAAAATGATGCGGGTGTTTAGACAGACCTCATCCCGTTCTTAATTATTAAAAGAAATTACTTACACCACACTGTGAAATATTTACAAGCACCGGTTATACTGTACTCGGGGCAGTGCTTACAAAATTTATAAATATATATATATTTATAAAATTTCACTCTCGAGTTAAAGAGAATCATAACGAGAGAAAAAAATATCCACGAAGTAGGCTATGTAGCTCAATACAGATAAAATAGTAACTAACATCACTAACATCAACAACACATAATTCTAACTCACATTTATAATTAATTTCCTGGGATTAACGAGGAATTCCTGTTGCCTCTCACAGCTTCGTCAGTTCATCACACAGTTAATTAATGTTGTTCAGTAAGTCATAAATGTGAAGATGCCTGACTGGTTTCAAGTCGCAACAAAACCTGGAGTATAAACATAATAAGAGTGTAAGTGTCTCAATTCTGGTGTGTATTCATTATTATTTTACACTTCTCCTCCTCCTATTAAAAGACCACTATGCATGGACCTCCTGTTGCCTGTACTTCCTTTGTATTCTCCTCCTCCTCCTCTCCCTTCTCCTTCTCCTCCTCCTCCCTTCTCCTTCTCCTCCTCCTCCCTCTTCTCCTTCTCGTCTTCCTCCTCCTCCTTCTCCTCCTCCTCCCTCTTCCTTCTCCTTCTCCTCCTCCTCCTCCTCTTCTTCCTCTTCTTCCTCTTCCTCCTCCTCCTCCTTCTCTTAGTCAGAATATTGAAGGTAAATGAGTTCTTCAAATATTACCATGTAACATCACCTATATGGAAGGAGTCAGGAGGAATCAAAAGCACCCAATTCTCGTACATAATCACAGTCCTTAACTAACTAACTAACTAACTAACTCACAGATTTCCGTAATACGTGTATATATAATCCTTTCTCAGTCGGAGGTGCAGTAAGTTCTTTCTAATTAATTATTTATGAGTTCTGTATAATTGTGTGAAAAACTGACCGTGGTGACTCGTGGTAGAATAATTTTGAGCATTTTTTTTTCATCTTTTTTTTTTTATGGTCTGGTTTTAATTGAATTTAATGTATTTTGATCTGGTTTTGTTGTGATTGTAAGTGTACATTCTATAATTATGATGGGGACATTATTATTGTTGTGTCGACTGTTTTGTAATGCCATAAAAATTATTATAGTCTTTCATTACCCATCATCATCATCATCATCATCACTGTATATTATCTATCACTTTTATTGCTTATCTCTCACTTTTATTGCCTCCCCTCCACCTCCTCATTTCATCTCATCTCATCTCATCTCATTTCTCGTTTCCTCTCCTCCTCCTCCTCCTCTCATCTCCTCCTGATACTCCTTCCCCTTCTCCTGCTTCTTTTCTCCTACTCCTCCTCCCTCCCTCTTTATTATATTTTTCCTCCTATTCCCCCTCTTTCCATTCACTTTTCGTCCCTGATCCTCCTCCTCCTCCTTCTTCTCTTCCTCTCTCCTTTATTCTCCTATTCTCCCATCCCTCCTCTTACTCCCACTCCCTTCTCCTCCTCCTCCTATTCTCCCCTCCCTTCTCTTACACCCACTCCCTTCTTCTCCTCCTATTCCCCCTTCCATTCCCTTCTCCCACTCCTACTGCTCCTATTCCCCCTTCCCCCCCTCCACCACCACCTCGTCGCCATCGTCATCGTATTGGTCGAGAATGGTGGGTCAAAAAAAAAAAAAAAAAAAAGAGCAGGGAGGGAGAGAGAGAGAGGATGGTTGGTGGTGAGGGGGTGGGGGTGGGGGTGGGGGTGGGGGTGAGGGGTGTGTGAGGCGTCTGGTACTTGTCCCCACTATAATTGACAGGCATTACAGACCAATTATGTAGTTAGGTGACACACACACACACACATACACACACACACACAAGCACATATATATATACATACATACATACAGACAGACACATTTATACATGCATACGCATAGGTGCACCTCGAACGTTCATGCCCGTACACGCAAACATAGTCATTCGTACGTAACAACAACAACAACAACAACAACAACAACAACAACAACAACAACAACAACAACAACAACAACAACAACAACAACAACAACAACAACAACAACAACAACAACAACAACAACAACAACAACAACAACAACAACAACAACAACAACAACAACAACAACAACAACAACAACAACAACAACAACAACAACAACAACAACAACAACAACAACAACAACAACAACAACAACAACAACAACAACAACAACAACAACAACAACAACAACAACAACAACAACAACAACAACAACAACAACAACAACAACAACAACAACAACAACAACAACAACAACAACAACAACAACAACAACAACAACAACAACAACAACAACAACAACAACAACAACAACAACAACAACAACAACAACAACAACAACAACAACAACAACAACAACAACAACAACAACAACAACAACAACAACAACAACAACAACAACAACAACAACAACAACAACAACAACAACAACAACAACAACAACAACAACAACAACAACAACAACAACAACAACAACAACAACAACAACAACAACAACAACAACAACAACAACAACAACAACAACAACAACAACAACAACAACAACAACAACAACAACAACAACAACAACAACAACAACAACAACAACAACAACAACAACAACAACAACAACAACAACAACAACAACAACAACAACAACAACAACAACAACAACAACAACAACAACAACAACAACAACAACAACAACAACAACAACAACAACAACAACAACAACAACAACAACAACAACAACAACAACAACAACAACAACAACAACAACAACAACAACAACAACAACAACAACAACAACAACAACAACAACAACAACAACAACAACAACAACAACAACAACAACAACAACAACAACAACAACAACAACAACAACAACAACAACAACAACAACAACAACAACAACAACAACAACAACAACAACAACAACAACAACAACAACAACAACAACAACAACAACAACAACAACAACAACAACAACAACAACAACAACAACAACAACAACAACAACAACAACAACAACAACAACAACAACAACAACAACAACAACAACAACAACAACAACAACAACAACAACAACAACAACAACAACAACAACAACAACAACAACAACAACAACAACAACAACAACAACAACAACAACAACAACAACAACAACAACAACAACAACAACAACAACAACAACAACAACAACAACAACAACAACAACAACAACAACAACAACAACAACAACAACAACAACAACAACAACAACAACAACAACAACAACAACAACAACAACAACAACAACAACAACAACAACAACAACAACAACAACAACAACAACAACAACAACAACAACAACAACAACAACAACAACAACAACAACAACAACAACAACAACAACAACAACAACAACAACAACAACAACAACAACAACAACAACAACAACAACAACAACAACAACAACAACAACAACAACAACAACAACAACAACAACAACAACAACAACAACAACAACAACAACAACAACAACAACAACAACAACAACAACAACAACAACAACAACAACAACAACAACAACAACAACAACAACAACAACAACAACAACAACAACAACAACAACAACAACAACAACAACAACAACAACAACAACAACAACAACAACAACAACAACAACAACAACAACAACAACAACAACAACAACAACAACAACAACAACAACAACAACAACAACAACAACAACAACAACAACAACAACAACAACAACAACAACAACAACAACAACAACAACAACAACAACAACAACAACAACAACAACAACAACAACAACAACAACAACAACAACAACAACAACAACAACAACAACAACAACAACAACAACAACAACAACAACAACAACAACAACAACAACAACAACAACAACAACAACAACAACAACAACAACAACAACAACAACAACAACAACAACAACAACAACAACAACAACAACAACAACAACAACAACAACAACAACAACAACAACAACAACAACAACAACAACAACAACAACAACAACAACAACAACAACAACAACAACAACAACAACAACAACAACAACAACAACAACAACAACAACAACAACAACAACAACAACAACAACAACAACAACAACAACAACAACAACAACAACAACAACAACAACAACAACAACAACAACAACAACAACAACAACAACAACAACAACAACAACAACAACAACAACAACAACAACAACAACAACAACAACAACAACAACAATAATAATAATAATAATAATAATAATAATAATAATAATAATAATAATAATAATAATAATAATAATAATAATAATAATAATAATAACTGTAACATCTACAAAGTTCCTGCAATGTCAATATCAATATCAATATCAATATCAACTCCAAACCAGACCTAACCAATAACTCATCATCATCATCATCATCATCATCATAAAAAAATAAAAAAAATGCACGTCATGATTGAATTGTTACGTTACGGCGTTACCAGGGCACGGAACCCCCCCTCCCCCAATATAGCCCCCTCACCCACACTCTAACCTTCACCCTGGCCCCCCTCACCCTCGCACTCTCATCCTTACCCTAGCCAACTCATTTTCAATCTCACACCCTCACCCTTACCTTGTTTCCAATCACTCCCCCCTCACTCTTAGTCCCTCACCCTAGCCCCCCTCACCCTCAGTCCCTCACCCTAGCCCCCCGTCACTCCACCCTCACCCTCACCCTCACCCACAGTCCCTCACCTTGGCCCTTCCTTCCACCCAATGCCCCCTGTCTGTCGATTACCTGATCCGTTTTTAATGAGGTTTCAAATTCAGACGCGAGCGAACACCTTTTATGGAAATATTTTATAGTCGGGGTTAAGTGGTTGTGGTGGTAGTGGTTAAGTGGTTGTTGTGGTGATGTGGTGGTTGTTGGGGTTGTTGTTGTGGTGGTGGTTGTTGTGGTGGTTGTTGTTGTGGTGGTGGTTGTGGTTGGGGTTGTTGTTGTGGTGGTGGTTGTTGTTGTTGTGGTGGTGGTTGTTGGGGTTGTTGTTGTGGTTGTGGTCGAGTGGTTGTTCTGCATATATACAGACCACACAACATCTTACGGTCATGAGAGAGAGAGAGATAAGAGAGAGAGAGAAAAAGAGAGAGACTCCATTAATCCAGAAAGTGTAATGGGGTCTGGAGCCTGTTTTGTCATCTTCCTTAATTACTGGAACAGGTCTCTCCCTCTCCTCCCTATTCCCCCCCCCCTTGTCCCTGTCTCCCTCCCTTTCCCGGTCCCTCTCATCCTCACTACCTCTGTCCCTGTCTCCCTCCCTGTCCCTCTCCCTCTCCTCCCTACTCCCCCCCCCCTGTCCCTGTCTCCCTCCCTGTCCCTCTCCCTCTTCTCCTCACTCCCTCCGTCCCTGCCTTCCTCCATCTCTCTACTCCTTCAATCTATGCAACAACTGATTCCTCCAAACTACTCCAATCAACAGGTTACCATTACAATTTATTCACTGATTCTGTTGACTGACTTACTTGGGAGGAATTAAGACACTCTTATACATGAACCAAAAATATATATAGTATGCCTTTAACGTCTGCCCACACACAAAAAAAAAATAAAAAAAAAAATAAAAAAAATAAATAAAAAAAATAACAGAGGCTGGATAAAAACATACAGTGATGATTAATAACAAAAATATATTTTCGTATTGGAAAGAGAAAATTATTTGGATAACCAATTTTTTTTTATGATATTATTGTTACTTGTTTTTTTCTAGCCTGCCCTGACCTGACCTGACTTATTCTATAATTTATTCTATCCATGGGAATCCTATCCTATATATTATTTTTATGCTGACCATTCGTAAGGTTAAGTTAATTTTATCCAGCTAAAATTCTGTATCCAATTTTCTTGTGGATACTTTTACGTTGATTAGTGAGAGTATAAAATAAATGAATAAAATAATAATAATAATAATAATAATAATAATAATAATAATAATAATAATAATAATAATAATAATAATAATAATAATAATAATAATAATAATAATAATAATAATAATAATAATAATAATAATAATAATAATAATAATAATAATAATAATAATAACAATAATGATAATAATAATAAAATAAAAATAACAACAATAATAATAATAACAATAACAATAATAACAATAACAATAACAATATTAACAAGAACATGAAGGAAAACCCTTCAAAAGCTCCGACTCTTAATGATTCAAGTGAAATAATAAAATATCCATATGTAAATGTCTCAAAAATATTAATTATGTTTTATCTGGATTTTCGTATGCATATGGTTTATATTGAAATTTTGAAAATGAACCCTTTTTATTGAGGGTGAACCCCTCGGATAAATGATTCAATGTCGGTAAAAGAAAATGGATGGGAGGAAGAGAGTGAGTGAGTGAGTGTGTGAGTCAGTGAGTGAGTGAGTCATTTGAACCCATTTTAAGAAGTTGTCGCCCCAAGAAGAACAAGAACAAGAACAAGAACAAGAACAATAACAATAATTACGATAAGACCTTGAGCTCTCGGTTGAGGCCGGAGCTAATAATAATAATAATCGTAAATAGATAGATATTTTTTTCCTTACACTGTCTGGAGGAATAAATTTTAGCCTCGACTGCATGCATTACAGGACTCTCAATAATAATGCCGTAGTGAGTGAGTTAAGTGAGTGAGAATGATGAAGTAGTGGGCGTTTCCCTTGGACGTGAGGGGAATCTGGCAAAGGAAGCAATTTGTCCGATGATAAGACTCGTTAGGACTTAATGACACGAGGCGACCACACACACACACACATAAACAAACATACACACACACACACACACACACACATATATACATACGGTACATACACATTATTAGACGCACACGCACACGCACACACCCACACACATACATAAATACACGTACACACATAAATACACACACACACAAACACATACATACATAAATACACGCACACACACGCACACTCCCTCACACGCACACTCCCTCACACACACACACTAACACACACACACATACATAAATACACGCGCACAAACACACACATACATAAATACACGCGCACAAACACACACATACATAAATACACGTACACGCACACACTCACCACCTCCCCCGCACACACACACACACACACACACACACAACACGGATGTTTCGGTGGCTTGGGAAGCAAATCCGGTTCCCAAACTATATTCGGCTCCGTGAAGGGGAAAAAAAATCGTACATGTATATTTTCCTATCATGTTTTCCGCTTTCTCTCGCCTAAGCAGAGTCACGGTTTGAGAAGTTACAGGGAAAAGTGTATATATAAAGAAATAACATTATCGTCTTCATTGCCTAAGGCCTACTCATGCATATCACGTCACTAGAGACATTTGTTATTATTTTTTATCCATCTTCCTTCTCCTGAGTAGATACAGTGCTCGCCAAAGACTTATTTATTATATATATAGCGTTCGTTGAGTGAGTGTGTAAAAGAGTTCATTGTTATTGATTGATCAAGACACGTCGAATATACTCGTATCCCACCCGAGTATGAAGCTATGTCAAAATGTCAAATCCAACTGTTATCACCACCACACAAGTATGTAGAGAACAGACTGGATCCACACTACAACAAAACCTTTCAATATCCTCACCACACGTATGTACAGACTAGAATAATAATAATAATAATAATAATAAAAATAATAATAATAATAATAATAATAATAATAATAATAATAATAATAATAATGATAAAGAGAGGGAGATGGTCTATAGAGTGAGTGATTGATGCTGGTAGGTGATGACATCTGATGGGGTGTTGTGGACGGTGTAGGGTGTGGTAGGTGGTGAGGGAAGGATTGTAAGAAAAGAGTAGTGATGCGTAGTGATGATAATTGTAGTAGTGATGATGGTATGAGGCTGAGGTAATGATTGAGTATGAGAGAGATGTTGAGTGATGAAGTGATGAGGAAGGGAGTGATGTTCAAGGCTCAGTGACATTGGGGACTTAATTAAGAGGATAGTACAGTGTTGGTAAATATGGAGCAACAAATGATTCCTCCAAACTAATCCAAGTAACAGGGCACCATTACTTTTGTCAACCTGGTCCTGTTTCGAGGCATAGTTTGGAGGAATCAAGATGCTCCAATGTACCAAAAGTATACTCTTCCCTTAATTAAGCTCATAGAGAGGTTATAAAGAGTGAGGTAATGATGAGGACTGAAGATATGTTGAGTAGTGAGTGAGTGGGGTGGAGGGTTGGGGAAGTGTCCTGGTGCGTGGTGTGGTGTGGTGTGGTGCGTGTGAGGCAGGCAGGGGGAAGGGAAGGAGGCAGGCAGGGGGAAGGGAAGGAGGCAGGCAGGGGGAAGGGAAGGAGGGAAGCATGGGGTAGTGAAGGAGGGAGGTAGGGAAGGAGGGAAGCATGGGGAGGGAGGGAGAGAAGGATGGGATAGGAGGGAAGGAGTCAGAGGGGAGGGAAGCATGGGGAGGGAGGGAGAGAAGGATGGGATAGGAGGGAAGGAGTCAGGGGGAAGGGAAGGAGGGAGTCAGGGAGGGAGGCAGGGGGAATGGAAGGAGGGAAGCATGGGGTAGGAGGGAGGGCCCCCCATGCCGTATAAGGAAGGTAATCAGGCAGCCAGGCAGACCTCCCCTCCCCTCCCCTCCCCTTCCCCTAAAATCACCCTCCCTCCCTCCCTCCCTCCCACTGTCTTCTTACACCGGTCCTTAGATACGTCTCTTTGCATACATACATACATATATACACACACACACACACCACACATAAATACATACATACATACATACATACATACATACATGCATACATAAGGTAATTCATGTATCGATCAGACTGAATAATAACTTTAGGGTAATTTTCAGAAGCTCTAAAAAAACAGTAGACTCTTTAAAGTAATTATTAGAGTCGTCAATTTGTCCCATGCAGTGAGTTTTATTAACCTACATTATAAAATTTAATACGATGATAACCAAAGGAGAGTTGTTAATGAGGTACCGTAATAATACACTTTTGGTATATTGGAGTGCCTTGATTCCTCCAAAGTTTGCCAGGAAACAGGACTTGATTAACAAAACTAATGATGATCTGTTGCTTGGAATAGTTTGGAGGAATCAGTTGCTCCATTGCACTGGGATTTACCACTAAATAACACTGTACTACCCCCTTAATTAAATCCTTCTAAATTAACCTTTCTGTATCTACGTTACTGACTCTTGCTATTAATTATTACTGTAGTGAAGTAGGACAGTCAGTAATAATGTAATGATATATTTTTTTTTGTAATATTTATTTATTTATTTATTTATTTATTTATTTTATATATTTGTTTATATATTTTTATTTTTTTATTTATTTTTTTATTTTATGATAATTGTTGTTGTTGATGTTGAAGTTCCTCAAGCTGTCTGACTGATCAAGCAGCCCCGTGTAATAATAATAGCTTTCCAAAATACAAGTGTTGATTCCACATGCTTCGGTTGTAATTTGATGCATCAGACTGAGAGTTTTGTACTTACTATAAACAGTCTACTAATAATTATGTATACAGCATTGGTTGGAGCATTTGAGCACTCCAATCCAATCCAATCAAATCCAATCCAATCCAATCCAATCCAATCCAATCCAATCCAATCCAATCCAAATCACCAACGAACAAATTCCAATGGAGATCTCATTGTGCTTTGATTTACTGTCTCTCTAGGTAGTCCAAGCACACCTGGATACTTATTAGTACTCGTGACTGTACGTACTTACTTACTTTGAAGGAATCGATGCCATCTAATGCACCAAAAAGTATTCAATCCCATTAAGGGGAGAGTATATTTTTGATACATTGGAGCGCCTTGATTCCTCTAAAGTATGCCAGAAAACAGAACCAGAGAAACAAAAATAATGATGTTCTGTTGCCAGGAATAGTTAGGAGGAATCATTTGCTCCAGATTTGCCAACACTGTACTTCCTTCTTAATGAACGGGAGATACTTTTTGAGAGAACACTGCATGGTGGGCTACTGAGTCCTCCAAACAGTGCCACGAAACAGATCCCCCATCAAAGTAACATTAAAATCGTGTTTGTTTCGTGGCATATAATAGTTTGGAGGAATCAAAGACCTACAACTACCTTCCAATTCACCAACAAGAGAATATCCCCTTATAAGCTATAGTGGACCTGATGAATCCTATATACATACACCTTCTCTTACTCATCATTACCTCAGCCTCATACCATCATCACTACTACAGTCATCACTACTCATTCACCTCTTTTCTTACGATCTTTCCTTCACCACCTCTACCACCATGACAACCATCACCACCCATCAGCTGTCATCACCATCACCACCACCACCACCACCACCACCATCACAACCCATCAGCTGTCATCACCATCACCACCACCACCATCACCACCCATCAGCTGTCATCACCATCACCACCACCGACCCAGTCAATCTATAAGGGGTCGTATTCCTAGTCACTTCCTTACGCTGGACCCAATGATAAGGGTATTGTGCTGCTGTGGGAGAAATGGAGGTTATGATTCCTTCAAACAGCATCAATATACAGGGAAATGGAGGTTATGATTCCTTCAAACAGCATCAATATACAGGGAAATGGAGGTTATGATTCCTTCAAACAGCATCAATATACAGGGAAATAAAGGCTATGATTCCTCCAAACAGCATCAATATACAGGGAAATGAAGGTTATGATTCCTTCAAACAGCATCAATATACAGGGAAATAGGGAAATAAAGGCTATGATTCCTCCAAACAGCATCAATATATACACATGCACTTTGTCTCAGTATAGCCTACAGGTGGAATCGAATCAGAGGTGAATAACTGATAATAATTGATGTATAAGGGAATCATGTGTTGTATAAAGCAACTGATTATTACCAGCTATATACAGTATACTAAGAACCTGACCAGTTAGTGCCTTAGTATGTGAGTGGTATATAGATCTGTGTTGTTGTATTGGAGTTTGGAGGAATCCTTTGCCCTCCATGATGCCGACAACTGCTGACTGACTCACTGAAGGACAGTCACACACACAAGTCCTTAACAATGTAGAGGATGAGGCCATGGAGGGGGGGGGGGTCCCTTACACACTCATCCATTCCTTCCAAACAGAGAGAGATGGACGGTCGAGCGTGAACCTGTCCGTGTGTGTGTGTGTGTGTGTACCTGGAGGCGGGGGACAGCAGGTGGCGCAGCAGCAGGCTGGCCGAGGGGGGCGGGGTGCCGGACATTACATATATACACATATATATATATATATATATATATATATATATATATATATATATATATATATATATATATATATATATATATATATATATATAAGTACAGTACAAACAACTCTATAAGAATGATGAGGAATCATGAAGGGAGTGGTCTTCTCTTCTCTAACTGTATACATTTGAGGGACTATGAACACACTATTCCTATTGGCGGCCATTGAACACACTATTATATATTTGTTTAAGGAGTTGAAATGCACCGGTTCCCTTCTATGAAGTTGATATCAGACCATGTACTTGTTTTTAATTTTTTCTGGTTTATAAAGCTGTAGATAATTATCAACATGTGCCAGTAATTGATATAATTTGTCTTGATTTGGTTTGCATTTACTAAAGTGTGGGTTTAGAGAGACGTGCATTATATTCCAGGGAAAAAATATATTTTAACCACAATATAATTACTTGGACAGCAGTCCTCATCACATCACAACCCTGCAGCCACACCTCGAAGGGGTAGTCTATAAAAACACAGATTTCGTAGCTGTTCGTATCATTGGTTGAGATTAAAAGAGTGGAGGTTAAATGATCTAATTATCTTCTACCAATTTCCCCGAGAAACTGGTTCCTGGGATTGGTCAGGGCACGTTTTAATCATTCCATGTCTTATAACTTGTGGAGGTGATGGAGGAAGGTATTATTATGACTAAAACTGTTCCATGAAGGTGTGTCTGTCTGATTTGCAACGCTTATTGGTATATTTTTTATTAAGATCTTATAAAGTAACAGGCAGGAAGGGAGTTGCCTCACTGTCCATCCTCTGTCCAGATATATCAGCACTGTACTGCCCCCTTAACGCCTGCCAAGCCTATACTCGTCACAGTGAAAAAATAAACAAGATTAAACTTCGAAACCGGGCAAATGTTCCAAAGTTGAAAATAGTTTTTGTCTGGCATTAGTCTGTCTAAATGATTGCTACGTAAAAAGAGTGTTGTATCCCCTTGGGCATCGTGTACGTGCTGACTGTATAGCCTGAAACTGGCCTGAATGGACTGAGAAATAACAATAATTATTCCTTTTAACGTGCAACTTCAAGGAGAGAGTTTACAAGGAGAGTGGGTTAGGTTGGGGCAAGGGGAAGGAGGGTATGGGTAGGAAAAGCCGGGAAGGGACAGAACAGAGGTAGGAAGTGAAGGAATGGGACAGAGAGGCAGTAGAGGAGAGGGAGAGGAGTAACATAGGAGCAGAAAGGAACGAGAAGGAGAGGGGACAGTGAGGCAGGTGGGGGGGGGGGGAAGAGGGAACAGTGACAGGAGGACACTAGAGAAGGAGGGGACACGAACAGCAGGGGGGCAGGGGGTCAGGGGGTCAGGGGGGCAGGAGGGGCAGGGAAGAATGAAGAGGGTCGAGGGAAAAAGAGAGCAGGCGGTATATTCACACGCTGGCATCCTAACTAATGGGATTTTAATTCTATCTCAGGATGGACGAACCAGCCCAGCCCAGCCCATGCAGCCCTTCCTTACCCACCACTCTATTGCCCTGCCCTGCCTTGCCCTGCCCTTCCTTGCCCTTCCCTGCCCTTCCCTGACCTGCCCTGCCCTTCCTTGCCCTTCCCTGCCCTGACCTGCCATGTCCTGTCCTACCCAGTCTAGCCCTCCCTTCCCCACCAAAGCCTCGTCTTACCCTGCTGTGTCTTGTCCTGCCCTGCTCTGCCTTACCCTGCCCTGCCTTACCCTACCAACACTGTATTGCTGCTCTTTCCTGCCTGACCTTACCCTAGTTTATTGATGACTTTAAGTGAGGGTGTTGATTTAAGTCCTCAACTTCCTCAATATAATACAACAACAACAACAACAATCCCAGCCTTCCATTGTTCTTCCTACACAGTTGTCAATCCTTTCTATTCGTGTTGTTCTCGGGCGCCTTATGACCCATGCTGTTACACTTCCATCAAAGGGTATATAATTATAGACCAAGGTAGCATGTCGTGGTCGAAACTTAATGATGTACTATCGATTCCTCCAAGCTGTGCCAAGAAACAGACCCCCCCCCCAATATGCGAATAAGGGCTTTGTTTTGCACACACACACACACACACACACACACACACACACACACACACACACACACACACACACACACACACACACACACACACACAGTATCTTACCCCTCAATACTCTCTTTTCCTCACACTAAAAAAAAAAAAAAAAAAAAGTATCTTCCCCATCCACCACCACCACACACGGCCTCCTCTTTGCAGTCAGTCTATCTTTTTATTTCACCCTCCCTTCCCCTGTCTGTGGTTTGGCTCTCTCAACCTCCCCTATACCCAAGATTCACCACACCTCACCCCAACCTATGTTATGTTATGTTATGATTCACCACACCTCACCCCAACCCATGTTATGTTATGATATAGTATGTACGATTCCATTTTATGTTATGATATGTTATGTTATGTTATGATTCGGCACACTAAGCTTACTCCAACCCATGTTATGTTATGTTATTTCTTGCTTCACTGGTCACCATCGATACAATTTTCTCTATCTAGTTCTATTCTTTCTTCGTGTTCCTTTCCCCTGTCAATCAATTATGTATACTCTTCCATTTCTCTTTCGTTATTACTTCTTTTGCCTTCATTATCATTATTTTCTTTCCACACAATTTCCTCTCTTCCTGTCTTGTCTTCGTCTGTCCTTTACCCCATCTTTACTCTCTCCTCCCATTTTCCCTCCTCTTTGCTTCTCTCTCTCTCTTTCTCACCTGTTCATTCCACCTTTTCTTCCCTCTTTTAACTCTCTTCCCTACTTCCCTATATTCTCGTTCTTCCCAGCATCCATTCATCTCGCTTTTACTTCATGTTTCCCTTCTCATTCTCTCTCCTTCTTCCCTCCATCCCTCCCTCCAATACATAATACATCATCTCTCTCTCTCTCTCTCTCTCTCTCTCTCTCTCTCTCTCTCTCTCTCTCTCTCTCTCTCTCTCTCTTCCACATCAACCCTGGGCCCAAACACATCACCAACATCAACACCACAACCACCACCAACAACAACAACAACAACACCACTTCTATACTCACTATCACCACCACCACCACCTTCACCTTCTCTGACCAAGCTCCTTCTCTCCCTTCCTCCCATTCCGACCCTGATCTCTGCTTCTTCTTCTTCCTCCTCCTCCTCCTCCTCTGACCAGCCTCCTTCCCTCCCTCTCATCTCTCTTTTCCCTCCCTCCTTGCCTCTTATCCATGGAGCTCTTATCCATGGTGCTCTTATCCTCCCTCCTTCCCTCCCTCTTTGCTCCTCTCATCCTCCCTCACTCCTTAATTCTCTATCAAGCCCACTTCCCCATATATTTTCTTCCTTACAATATTATGCCTCTCTCTCTCTCTCTCTCTCTCTCTCTCTCTCTCTCTCTCTCGTCTGTTTTTTCCTCTCTTTTCCTCTATCTCTCGTCTCTCTCATTTGTCTTGGCTGTAGATATATTCCCCTTTCTTCATTATCTTCTCGTTCCTCTCTTCTCTCTTCTCCTTCCTTCTTAAGAGCCTTCAATCCTTGTCTTACCTTCCTATCTTTTTCCTCCCCTCCATTTCAATCCTCGTCTCCTCCTCTTCCTCCCTACTATATACAACCCTCGTCCATATCCTCTTATCCTCCTCCACCTCCTCAATCCCACCTCCCTCCCTACCTACCTACCTACTGTGACCACCACCACCACCACCACCACCACGACAACCCCTCCCCCAGACCAACCCCCCCAGACCAACCTAACCAACCAACCAACCAACCCATCCCTGCCAGACTCCCCACATTTACTCGACCGACCGACCCCAAGTCCCCAACTCCCAAAGCTCAGTCACTCAGTGTGTTGCCAGCCGTTGTGAAGTGTGGACGTTGTTGTGTGTCTCGCGCGTTGTTGTGCTGGAAGAAGGAGGAGGTAGAGAAGACGCACATTCTCCTCTCCCCTCTCGTGTGTGCTGTGTGTGTGTGCTCTTGTGTTGTGTTGCTCGGAACTCACCATATAGAGGAATACGGAGAAGAGGGTCACACACACATACATACATTACTACTACATACATTTTTCGCAGTTCTTCAAGTCCATAGATGCTACACAAGTTCAAAATGGTATGTGTTTCGAGTGTTTTTTTTTTTTTTTTTTTTTTTTTTTTTTTGAGCACAAGGGAGTGAATTCAGTGAGTGGAGTAATGATGTTCTCTCTATTCCACTCACTCGCATGCTATCCTTTCCGTCCATCTATCTATCCATCCATCCATCCTGCTTCGCTTTTTCTCTGGTACACTCGTCGTTCATTCGTTATCCTTACCCCTTCTTCTCTGCCGTGTACCATAGAGTAAAAACACACGACTGTTTTAAAGATGAGTGTGTGTGTGTGTTTCTTCGCGTTGCTTACTGTTTGCCTAATAGGAATTTTGGAAGCCCGCGTGGAGGATACGAAAAAGTGGAGTGGATAAATAGTTAATTATATTTTATCCCTTATCGTTCTATGAATACTATGAATGATATACCAAAGGCCCTCCGTACTTTATAATATATTAATGCAAGTGCTTGTTGTTGTTGATGTTGGAATGTTTGTATGTATGGCTACTACAATGGACATAGCCTAATAGCGTGGAACAGTCGACATTGAAAAAGCGACGACAACGTGAAAATGATAATAATAAACTTCGGTGCTGATTTTCCTTGGGAGATGAAAAAAACAAAAAAAGTTCAATTGAGGTTTACAAAGGGATGGTGGTGTTAGAAATTATTGGTACTAGATATACAGAACTAAAGGGATGATGGTGTAAGAAATTATTGGTATTGCAAGATATACCTACAGAACTAAAGGAATGGTCATGGTGTAAGAAATTATCGATATTGTCAAGATATATAATAATAATAATAATACAGACCCATATTAATTTGTTTGTGTGAAAAGAAAAACAAATATACAAAAATATTACTCGGTTCGTATTCTACATTGGGAGTCGTCCTAGTCTTTAATAATTATTCCAAAAGTTAAGTTTACAATATTCTTGTGATGATGTGAAGTAAGTAAGTAAGTAAGTGAGTGAGTGAGTAAGTAAGTAAGTGAGCTACCAGTAATTATTATTATTATTATTGTTTCACCAAATTTTCCAAAGGGGTCAAGAGTGAGACAAATATAATGCAGGGGTTTTACGAAGAGGTGGTAGAGGTGGTAGTAGAAGGAGGAGGAGGAGTAGGGAGTGTAGGGGTTGAGGAGGAGGAGGAGTAGGGAGTGTGGGGGTTGAGGAGGAGGAGTAGTAGGGAGAGGGGTGTTTGAGGAGTAGTAGGGAGTGTGGGGGGGGATGAGGAGGAGGAGGAGTAGGGAGTGTGGGGGTTGAGAAGGAGTAGGGAGTGTAGGGGTTGAGGAGGAGGAGGAGTAGGGAGTGTGGTGTTTGAGGAGTAGTAGGGAGTGTGGGGGTTGAGGAGGAGGAGTAGTAGGGAGTGTGGGGGTTGAGGAGGAGGAGGAGTAGGGAGTGTGGGGGTTGAGAAGGAGTAGGGAGTGTAGGGGTTGAGGAGGAGGAGGAGTAGGGAGTGTGGGGATTGAGAAGGAGTAGGGAGTGTGGGGATTGAGAAGGCTACACGCTCCGATGGAAGTGAAAGTCTCCAACACCACTACCAGCCAGCTAAAGGTTCCCTGGGAGCACACACACACACACACACACACACAGCAAGGGAAGCAGGGACGTGTGTACTCTTTTTTTTTGGGGGGGGGCTTTTATTCACATACAAATGCACACACACACACACACACAAACATCAAGAGAAGCAGAGGTGTACACTCTTTTTTTGTTTGTTAAATTGTCTATCTATCCATCTCTCTCTCTCACACACACACACACACAACAAGGGAAGTAGAGACGTGTGCTCCCTCTGGTTTTTATTCAGTCAATGTGCGTAGAGTTTTTTTTTATAAATATATATTCGTATTTTTTTTAGTTTGTTTTGTTTTTACTTGACATTTGACTTAATTAAGGTGAGAGGGACGAGGGCCTCAGATTGTCACGTCTTCCATTTAATTAATAGAGGTTTTAAAGGAGACAGTTAATTTAGTCCTTCGTGGGGGGCTTCTGATTCCTCCTGACTATGCCACAAAACAAGCTCCTTCCATATAGGTGGTGTTTCGTGACAATATTTGAAGGACTCATTTACCTCCTATTTTCTGACTACATCACAGGGTTCCTTCAGGGGAGAATCTCATATTTAGTAAGTTGGAAGGGTATTGATTCCTCCTAACTATACCAGAAAACAGCTAGACGCCCTCAACGGTACTATTAGGGAATCTGTTTCGTGGCACGGTTTGGAGAAATCACATAACTTAAAAAAAAAAAAAAAAAAAAAAAAAAATCACCTTAAAAGTATATTAATAATATTGAGCATTTAGAGTACCTTGATTCCCCCCAAATTAGCCATAAAACAGACTGGACCACATGGACAAAAATGTACTACAAGTGTAAATAAATATATAAAAGATACTGTAAGAAGTGCATGTTGTTGTTGTTGTGAATGGTGACTAAAATTAATGTTGTTGCGTTACGTGTACCTATAGAAGGATTTTGTGGCGAGGGAAAGGGAAGGCTACTTAGGATACTGGCTGATTCCTCCTATAGCTCCATGGCCTTATAGACTACTGGCTGATTCCTCCTATAGCTCCATGGCCTTATAAATTACCGTATGTTAACACTGCCAGAAAACAGAGGCCCTCTAGGGTACCAATAGGGGATCTGTTTTGTGGTATACTTTGAGGAATCGGAGATATTTATTTCTATTCATCAACTAAAGCATATCCCCTTAAAAAAACATGTGGCCAAGGACTGTTTGGTATCCCTGAGAGAGAGAGAGAGAGAGGTAGCCTAGTGTGTAGGATATGGTTAAGCAGGTGGTGCGTGTGTTGCATGTGTGTGTGTACGTGCTTGTGTGTGTGCTTGTATGTATGCATGTGTGTATGTGTGCTTTCTATGTGAGTGTGTGTGTGTGTGTACTCGCATGTACAATATGTGTGTGCGTGCTTGCGTGCTCGTGTGAGACTGGCTGACAGACAGGCTGGCACAAGCGACTGGCAAGCAACTCCATGCAGTCTAGTGTGTAGCCTTAGATAGGAGTGGTGAGGGACGTGGCAGTCACAGTACAGTTGCCGGCACTCATAACTGGTACAGTCAGCATTGTCCATCCATTTCTTCTCCTGTATTAGTTATAAGTGCTGGCAACTGTACATCCCATCCTCACCCTCACTCCAATAACAATAAACCTCAAACACTAATTATTAATCTCCAAAGTTTAATTGATTATATGATAAATTCCAAAACTATTAATTATATTATGATGACCTTTTTCACGACTAATATTTTAACTCAACCTCTCGTGAATATTCAAAGTTTATTTTAATGACCTCAGAGACTATGTTTTATTTTTATTTTACTATGTCAGACTATTTAATGTTAAGACTATTTTTCTAATTCTGGAGGCTGGTGATTTCTCCACACCTTGCCACGAAACAATGTAACCACTGTATGTATTGAAGGAGTGTTGTTTCTTGGCATTGTTTGGAGGAATCAGTAGCCTACAATAATATTCAGTGAGATTATAATATTAAAATAATCCCTTT
The DNA here is from genome assembly GCA_034508575.1 of Petrolisthes manimaculis. Lineage (NCBI taxonomy): Eukaryota > Metazoa > Arthropoda > Malacostraca > Decapoda > Porcellanidae > Petrolisthes > Petrolisthes manimaculis. The sequence goes on along the minus strand of JAWZYT010007013.1, from coordinate 3,490 downwards.
TTCATATCATTATAATTATACACCATCAGGTTTTGTTTGGCCTTGGTGTTAGGGAAAGTCTACGGTTATTACCTCCTTTACTATCATCACCATCATCACCATACAGCTGTCATTATTACCATCATCATCACCATCACAACTATCTTCACCATCGTCATCATTATTATCTTCATCAGTAACATTATCACCATCATTATCACCATTGTAACTATTGTCATCATCACCATCTTATATCAGTAAGTTTGGTGTTGGTAAATCTGGAGCAACTGAATCCTCCAAACTATTCCAAGCAACAGAACACCATTATTTTATAGTTCATCTGGTCCTGTTTCCTGGCATACATACATTGGAGGAATTAAGGAACTCCAATGTAACAAGGGAAGCCACCTGTAGTGGAGCATACTGGAGCACACATAACCCTCCAAACACTGTCATAAAACACACATCTTACACAGAGGGATCCTGTTTCCTGACATAGTTTGGGGGAAATATAAACACTCCTAATTTTCCAAAGCAGATGATTATTTTCCTTAAGTGGGTGGGCGGGGGGGAGGTTGATATTTTCTTGTGGTTAAATTTGGGGCTACTAATTTATTCAAACTATACCATAAAACATATCTATCTCCTTTTATATTGGCTGTGTGGATGTGTTTCGTTGTTGGAGGATACAGAATTAAGCTCTACATACAAATTAGCACAATGTGGTTTAATTAAAGGGATACTTTCCTGGGGTCAATTTTTGGGGCTGCTGAATTCTGAAACATATGCCATGAAAAGATAATTTGATTTATACACACACACACACAACCTCTCTTTCTTTCTTTCTCTCTCTCTCTCTCTCTCTCTCTCTCTCTCTCTCTCTCTCTCTCTCTGTCTCACACACACACGCACAATCTCTTTCTCTTTCTCTCTCTCTCTTACACACACACACATGCAGAGAGAGAGAGAAAAAAAAAAAGAGAGAGAGAATATGACGGTCATTAAGGACACAAAACCTTATAAGACGGAACCTCCCCTCCCCCCCATCCCCACCCCCACCCTAAGGCCGGTAAGAGCACAGCCAATCAGAACACGAGGCGACAGGTGCAGTGGTGTTGTGATTGGTGGGTGGTGGTGATGCAGCAGCCAGACTCTATCCTACTCTATCCTTCACTTTATCCTTCTCTATCCTTCTCTATCCTTCACCACTTACTTGGGTCTGATATGAAGGCACTTTTGGACTGTATTATACCTGCTGTTGGTGTATGTATGTCTGTCTGTCTGTCTCGTGTTCTGTGTATTATACCTACTGTTTCTCTCTCTCTCTCTCTCTCTCTCTCTCTCTCTCTCTCTCTCTCTCTCTCTCTCTCTCTCTCTCAGTTCAAGCATCACATTAGACCAAGTGAGGGACTATTTTTATGGGCACCGTTGAAAAAACCACCAACTTCGTTCCCGTTTTAGTGTTTACAAGGGAAGCTGGGGTCGGGGAGGAGGAGTCACGCACCTTTTGGGGATGTATGGTATGTATGTATGTATGTACAGGTATGTATGTATGTACTTGTATGTATGTATGTATGTACCGGTATGTATGTATATATATATGTATCGGTATGTATGTATGTATGTATGCATGTATGTACTTGTATGTATGTATGTATGTATGTATGTACCGGTATGTATATATGTATCGGGTATCCCTGCTAGTATATATATATATATATATATATATATATATATATATATATATGTATTCTAATGATTTAACCTTTATTTACCACTTCACTCCCACATTCGTCTGTCTGAAATTTAGCCCGAGGGAGAGAATGGGAGAGAGGGGGGGGGTAGGAGGGAGGGAATGTAAGGGGAGTTGGGCAAGAGGGAGAGAATATAAAGGGAGGGAGGGGGGCAAAAGGGAGAGAACTGGAGGGGAGTTGGGCAAGAAGGAAAGAATGTAAAAGGAGGGAGGGGGGCAAGAGGGAGAGAATATAAAGGGAGCGAGGTGGGCAATAGGGAGAGAATGTTAGGTGGGCAATAGGGAGAGAATGGGAGTGGGGCAATAGGGAGAGAATGGGAGGTGGGCAAGATGGATCAGGCAGTGGCTGGTCTAGACGGCTTTTTCAGGAGTCATCAGTAATGCTATTTTGGCTCAGATCCTTTTAGCTCAGTATTTATGACACGCCCTCAATTAGCCCAAATACACACACACACACACACACACACACACACACACATATATATAGAGGTATATTCACACACACACACACACACACAGACACACACACACAAGACCTATACACAAATTCGCGGAGACAGACATAAAATACAAATATACGAGGAGACGTGAGTAAGGATTTAATATAATATAATAATAATATACCCTTTCATTCCTTGACGTGTATTTCATCTCTCTTCCTATACAGTATATACCTGTCAAGTTACCCTGACTTAAAATAATAAACACTTTCATTCCTTGACGTGTATTTCATCTCTCTTCCTATACCCTGACGTAAATATACCCTTCGATTCCTTGGCATATGTATTTCACTTCCTTTCAAGTTTCCCTGACATTTCTCTTACGTTTTGATTCACTACTCTCATACGTTAACTATTGCAGACTGCACTCGTTCCATTGATTTCATATTCTTCTCCTTACACATCATAATTCAGTACTGACCTCTTTTTCACATCTGTTCTATATACTTTTCTGATATCAATCTTATATGTGTTTTGTTCATACAGGAACTTTTACCTTTTTTGTTTCAACAGTCATACATCATCAATCTTACACTTGTGCCATCAACCTTAGATTTTTTTTGTTCCGGTAATCATACATCAACTTCACATTTTCTCCATCAACCTTACATTTCTTCCGGTAACAATACATCAACCTTACATTTGTTCTAGGATTTATACATTAACCATACACTTGTTCCATTAATTATACATCAACCTTACATTTGTTCTAGGATTTATACATTAACCATACACTTGTTTCATTAATCATACATCAACCTTACATCTGTTCCAGGACTCATACATCAACCTTACATCTGTTCCAGGATTCATACATCAACCTTACATCTGTTCCAGGACTCATACATCAACCTTACATCTGTTCCAGGACTCATACATCAACCTTACATCTGTTCCAGGACTCATACATCAACCTTACATCTGTTCCAGGACTCATACATCAACCTTACATCTGTTCCAGGATTCATACATTAACCATACACTTGTTCCATTAACCTTACATTTGTTCCAGTAAACATACATCAACCTTACATCTGTTGTATAACTTACTCACTTGTGTCGTCCACCTGTTGCCCTGCCGACACTCCTTTTCCCACAGCCCTGAAACCGTTCCGAGCTAAACCCTGCCAAACTGACCCCATATATGTCCCACTCCTCCACGCCTAGGCTATACCCCAGAGCTGTCCCAACCCTGTAGGCCATCTCCATATCTGCCCCATCCCGGTCCGACAACTCTTACAGCTGTTCTACTGTATCT
>JAWZYT010007012.1:5000-24702 GCA_034508575.1 Petrolisthes manimaculis | reverse complement strand
TTCAGGGCATAGTCAAGAGGAATCAGAAGCCTCCTATTTTCATACACGAACACATGCAGGGTCCTTCCTTAAACTGGGTGGCTGTCCGAAAAGTAAAGAAGAGTTAGTAGAGTACAAGATAAAAATAATGAAACTATGGTATGAAGAAAATAATATGGAATGGAACCCCAGAAATAATAATAATAATAATAATAATAATAAAATAATATGGAATGGAACCCCAGAAATAATAATAATAATAATAATAATAATAATAATAATAATAATAATAATAATAATAATAATAATAATAATGATAATAATAATAATAATAATAATAATAAAATAATAATATGGAATGGAACCCCAGAAATAATAATAATAATAATAATAATAAAATAATATGGAATGGAACCCCCAAAATAATAATAATAATAATAAAATGGAAGAGATGAACGAGAAACTATCATAATGTAAAACAGGGTGAGAAGGAAAATACTAGATGAATATAAAAGGAACATTGTGCAGGGAATAGAAGGGAGGGGGAAGGGTGATGGGGGAGGAGGGAATAAAAGGGAGGGGGAGGGAATAGGAGGGGAGGGAATAGGGCGGAGGGAATAGAATAGAAGGGAGGGGAAGGGTGATGGTGGGGGAGGGAATAGGAGGAAGGGGAAGGGTAATAGAGGAAGAGAATAGGAGGGAGGGGGCAGCGTGATGGGAGGGGAGGGAATAGGAGGAAGGGGAAGGGTAATAGAGGAAGAGAATAGGAGGGAGGGGGCAGCGTGATGGGAGGGGAGGGAATAGGAGGAAGGGGGCAACATGATGGGGGGAGGGATAAGGGGGGAGTGCTGGACGGGTGGGCGGCGTGTGTGGTTGTCAGTATAAGAGATAGACTGGCCACGGGGGGCGGCGAGCCCTGGCGAGTGGCTCCCACGAGGCCACAACACCGACCCCACCGCCTCCCAACCACAACATCTGGCCATGACTTCGGCTCACCTTTCTCACTCCATTTCGTTCCTCCCGTTCCGTTTGTTCCTGTTTTCTCCTTCACATATAGATCATTGTGCTTTGTTATTAATATTTCCTTGTGTATCTATAGAATAATGTCCCTGGTGAAGCTACAAGTATCTCTTTAATACAAGGAGTTTGGGAAGTGTGTCATTGAGGGCCTGGGCGGCTGCCATAAAAACGCATGAATATATTGTTGCTTTATTCATGGCTCTCCTGCCCGCTGCGTTTCAATTAGATTACCCCACACAACTTATATACTCTTCCTCTCCATTTTTATACGTGGTGCATCAGACTTAAGGGAACCCTATAAAATTTACGAGTAGCATATTGTGAAGCGAAGGTTGTTATGGTGTCGGTGTATAATATGTGAACAATGTGAGACTCAGTGTATAGTGAATAATGGTGTATAAGAAATATATTATACACTATAGCCTACTTGACTATTTCTTTTGTGATGCCTGACACAAGCAAACTAAAGTCAGAAACATCTTGTCCAGACACACACACACACACACACACACACACACTGTTCTTCAACTAGCCGATGGACCAAAGGCCTTAAGGCCAAACCAGACTAAAGGTCGAATACCACAACGACTGACAGACGGAAGGTATTGACTCTTCGGACCAGGGTGATTGGAGTGAGAATAGCGTGGCATAGCGTTGTCTGAGCCCCGCCCCTCTTACCACTGTCCCCCCTGCTTTAAGCTTTAGAGGCTCTAGGAGTTACGGTGGTCATTGAAAGGGGGGGGGAGGGGGAAAGGGGGGGGGTTCTGTTTATTCTCTTTTCCTGCAGTCATTTGTGTAGATGTGTTTCATTCCCTGTTATCATGAGTCGGAGATGCACTGTTGTTATTGTTTTTGTTGTTGTTAGTTGTTGTTGTTGGGGGTTGTGGTGGTGGTGGTGGTGGTCCTCGCCTCGAATCACACACACACACACACACACACACACACACACACACACACACACACACACACACACACACACACACACACACACAGACAGACACCTTTGACGCCTGAGTGATTAATTTTTCCCCTCTTCCTCGCCCCTCGTTGTCACCCTAAAGTATTGAGGCTGGATGAGAGGGGGGCTAGAAGGAGGAGGAGGAGGAGGAGGAGGAGGAGGAGGAGGAGGAGGAGGAGGAGGAGGAGGAGGAGGAGGAGGAGGAGGAGGAGGAGGAGGAGGAGGAGGAGGAGGAGGAGGAGGAGGAGGAGGAGGATGGAGGGAGAGGGGAGGAGAGAGGTGATGGTGGTGGGTAGCTAGTATAGAAGGGAGAGAGAGGGAGGGGATGAAGAAGAGAGGGAGAGGGAGGAGAAGAAGAAGATTGGTGAGGGAGGGATGAAACTGTGGGGAGGAATCAGGAAGGAGGAAGGTTGGCGAGGAAAGGGAATAAGAATGTGGAATAAAAAGGAGAGGAAGAGAAGGAGAGAGAAAAAGGGAGCAAGGAAGAGAAAGAGAGGGCTACGGAGGACTGCATGAAGAGAGGAGAGAAATGGAGGGGAATAAAGAAGGGGATGGCGGGGAAAAGATAGAAGGTAGAGAAGAGGGGTGAATAGCTTTATTGTTGGTGGGGTCAGAGAGCTGGAGGGAGGCTGAGGGAAGGAAGGGAGGAGTTGAGAGGGAGGCTGAGAGAGGGAAAGGAGGGTTGTGTTTAGGAAGGAGAGGGCAAGGGGGGGGGGGCTGGAAAGAGGGGTCAGAGGGGTGCTACAAGTCCCCCTAGTGGTGGCGTCGGGTGTAGGCCTATATACTATAAGCCCTTCCTGGGAGAGTAACCACTGGTCCCTCACCGTCCTCATCCACCAGGCTCATGATGCGACTCATACGTGTGTGGGGGTCCTCGCTCCCTTCTCTCCCCCCCGCCCCCTCGTTCCCCTCTCTCCCCCCTTCCCTCCCTCCCTCTCCCCCCCCTCCTCTCTCTCCCCCCCGCCCCCTCCCTTCCCTCCCTCCCCTCTCTCCCATCCCCCGCCCCCCTCCCTTCCCTCAGACCCCCAAACAGGAATCTGATCAATATACTTGCAATTACGTTTCTTTCCTTGTTTTTATTATGGAGTAAACACATAATCACATACCCTAAACACAGCATTACACAACATGACACAATAACACAACATAATATTCTTTTACTTTACTTTCTCTTCTTTTATTATGACTCTGATCAATGTGAGGCAGGAGGCGACTTGTTGATGTTGTTGTTGTTGTTGTGTTGAAGGTGATGACCCTGAAGTAAACACACAACCATAACATAAACAAAACATTACACATAATCACAAACAACAAAAACTACAATAAAACAACACCACCAAAAACAACAAGAAAATAACAAAAACAACAAACAACAACAACAACAACAACAAACAATAACAAACCACAATAACATTACACAAGGCACTGACCCATACTTGGAAGGCCAACTTTAAGAATAACGAAATAACTGTGTTTGTGGAAAGTTTAGTTGCCCAATGTTCTGTTTACAACCCACATTTCTTACATAAACTTTCTATTAAACTTTTAAATGTGTCTTATCAGTGAGGCGGCCGACCCCCCCCACCCCCCACACTCCCGGCCCTCGACCTCCATCCCCATCCATCCTCTTCTACCTCCTCCTCTACCTCTCCTACATCCTCCTCTACTTCTCCTCCTCCTCACCCCCACCTCCTCTTCTATACGTCCCCCTACCCATACCTCCCTCCTACTCACCCACCTCCTCCTCCTCGACAACCCCCCTCCTCGTCCTCCTCCTCCACAACCCCCTCCTCCTCCTCCTCCTCCACACACCCCTCCTAAATATAAGATAAACGAAGAACAGAAGACGATAATATAATGAATGAAATGAAAGAAGCCCCCCTCAAAAAAAAAAAAGAAGAAAATCAAGCAAGAAAGACAAGAGAACGAAGACTAAAAGAAAAAAGAAAGAGTAGGAAAGACGAAAGAGGAGAGGCCTGACCAGGAATGATAGCAGACCCCCTCCCCCCCCATCCCCCCACTCCCCTCCAGCACCCCCTACCCCCCCTTACTGAAGCCTGACCACTGCCTTCTGTCCACGTCAGCAACCTACCCGCTCCACTGGTTTTGAGGGGACGGGGGGAGCTAGGGGGACTGAGAGGAGGGGAGAATGGCTGAGAGGAGGGGAGGAAGGAGGGGAGGAGGGGAGAATGGCTGGGAGGAGGGGAGAATGGCTGGGAGGAGGGAGGAAGGATGGGAGGAGGGGAGGAAGGCCGAGAGGAGGGCTGGAGGGAACTGGAGGAGCTTGGAAATGGGGCTACTGCATGCATGGGTTTGGAAGGGGACTGTATGAGAAGGCACTTGGGAACAAATCTATACACATAGGCTTTGGTAGGATAGTGACCCCAATAGTTTATATACTGTACCTATGGAAAGGGCCTTAATATATTTAACATTTTTATTTTATTATTATTTTACATTTCTTTACAAAATAAGTATAATTGTAATGCTTTCTCTCTTCTGACTTCTTATAAACAATTAATGGAAACGGAATATTTTGGTTAACGAAAGATAATATTATGTTCTATGAGGAAATATTGCAGTGTTTTCAGGTGAGTGAGAACAGCCGTGTGTTGTGTGAGGAGGTGCAGTTAATTTTATAAGAGATGCATGGATGTTGTTCACTGACGTATGTTATTATATAATTTATAAACTGTTTCGAGGTGAATGAGAAAAAATGTGCATGTGTATAAGATTGTATAAAATGTATAAGATTGTATAAGATGCACTGTGCTGTGTAAAATGCAGTGTGTTGTATGAAAGATGCGTTTAAGGAGGTATTAAAATTTTTATACAACTATTTCAAGGTGAATGAGAAAAGATACGTGTGTTTTATAAAACATGTATTCAAGGAGGTATTTTATATATAGCTGTTTTGAGGTGAATGAGATAAGTTGTGTTGTGTTGTGTTATTTTCTGTTGTGTTGTGTATAAGATGCACTGTGTTGTATGAAAGATGTGTTCAAGGAGGTAATTTTATAGTTGTGTTGTGTTGTGTTGTAAGGTAGGTACGTCGCGTTGTACAAAGGAGTGTTGTGTTGTGTTGTGTTGTGTTGTAAGGTAAGGTAGGTACGCTGCGTTGTACAAAGGAGTGTTGTTATTATTGTTGGTAATGACTTCCCCGACGCAGGAAGGTCTTTGAGAAGCTGGCCGGCTGGACCCCCAACAACGAAAACAATTTACCTCACTGAATCTACACTTAATTCTCTCCGCCCCCACGTCTGTCTGTGTGTGTGTGTGTGTGTATGTATCTGTCTGTCTGTCTGTCTGTCTGTCTGTCTGTCTGTCTGTCTATCTATCTATCTATCTGTGTGTGTGTCTGTCTGTTTCTCTGTCTGTGTGTGTGTGTCTGTCTGTCTGTCTATTCCTTCTCTTATATAGTGGACAAAAGTTTTCTCTCTGTCTGTCTGTCCCTTAATTATTCTCATACACATGTGCAGTTATAGACACACACACACACACACATACACACACACACACACATACACACAAAAACACACACACACACACACACACACACACACACACACACACACACACACACACACACACACACACACACACACACACACACTCACACTCATTTACCCACCACCTCTTCTATGCATTTCTTTCGTACATTTTTCTCCAACCGATAGATTAAAAAAAAAAAAAAAAAAAAAAAAAAAAAAATCCAATCCCCACCCACCCACCACCACCACCTTCCCTTAAACTAAAGAAAGAAAATCGACGAAGGAAAACAAAAGGCGATTCCCGGAGGTTCCATTATCCCCCCCTGCCCCCCCCACACACCCCGCCCCCCCCCCCCCCCTTCCCACTCTCACAAAAACAGGAGCGAGAGCCGGAAACAAGAAACTCTGCGAGTCTAATTAAATTCTTCTCGTCTCGCCTTGCACACCAAAAGTAATTCTCACTCCTCTTGTCCAGCGGCTGTTTCTCTCTCTCTCTCTCTCTCTCTCTCTCTCTCTCTCTCTCTCTCTCTCTCTCTCTCTCTCTCTGCATGTGTGTCTCTATATCTTTTTGTTTATGTCTGTGTGTGTATGTGTCTGTGTGTGTGTGTGTGTGTCTATGTCTCTTTGTGTGTTTATGTGTTTGTGTGTGTTTCTCTCTCTCTGTATGTCTGTCTGTCTCTCTTTCTATCTGTCTCTGTTTATATGTGTGTGTGTGTCTCTCTCTATCCCCTCTCTCTCTCACTCTCCCTCCCTCCACTCTGCACCTTCTCTCTCCCCCCCTCTCTCTCACTCTCTCTCACTCTCTCACTCTCACTCTCTCTCTCACTCTGCAACTGACTCGCCAGGCTCCTCTTTCTTTTATTTATTGTTTGTCTTGGTTCTCACTCACACTCCCTCATGTATACTGTAAACTTACCTTCTCTCTTAATACCTTTTCCTTTGATACCTTTAGTTCAATTGTTTCTTTATTCTATCTTTCATCTTTATTTTAATTGTTTCTTTATCTCTTAATTTCGTTGGTTATATTGTTTCTTTATTCTACCATTCATCTTTATTTAAACTGTTTCTTTATTTTATTTCCCACTCTACCTTTTCTTTTTTTATTTATTTATCTTTTTTATTGTCTTTAGTTCAATTGTTTTATTATTTTATTATTCACCCTCTTCCTTCCTCTTTTAATATCTTTAGTTACAATGTTTCTTTATTTTATTTGTCTCTTTTTCTCTTTTATTGTCTTTAGTTAAATTGTTTCTTTATTTTGTCATTCTCCTTTAGTTATTATTTTTTTTTTCACCCTCTTCCTTTCCTTTTAATATATTTAGTTAAAATGTTTCTTTATTTTATTTATCTCTTTATCTCTTTTAATTTCTTTAGTTAATCTGTTTCTTTATTTTGTCATTCTCCCATCTTCCTTTTATTTCTTTTATTGTCTATAGTTAAATTGTGTCTTTATTTTAGTATTCACCTCCAATCTTTATCTTTTATCTCTTTTAATTTCTTTAGTTAAACTGTTTCTTTATTTTATCATTCCCCCATCTTTATTTCTTTCCTTATCTCTTTTATTGTCTTTAGTTAAACTGTTTCTTTATTTTTATCATCCCTCAATCTTTATTTATTTATCTCTCTCTGTCTCTTCTCGTCTTTTATTGCCTGTCATTATCATTTATACGTTTTGTTTCTCTTCATCTCTTCCTTTTCTATTTTCCGTTTCCGTTTTCCCCTCCATTTTATCCTCTCTCTCTCCCTCCCTCTCTCCCTCCTTCCTTTCTTTCCCCTTCATCATATCCTCTCTCTCTTCCTCCCTCCCTTCCCCTCCATTTTATCCTCTCTCCCTCCCTCCCTTCCTTCCTCCATTTTATCCTCTTTCCCTTCCTCCTTATCCCTCCATCTTATCCTCTCTCCCTCCTCTACCTTCCATAATATCATCTCTTCCTCCCTTCCTCCTTCCTTTCTTTCCCTTCCCTTATCATCTCTTCCCTTCCTCCTTATCCCTCCATTTTATCCTCTCACCCTCCCTACATCCCTCCCTCCTTTCCTCTCCATATTATCTCCCCTCCCTCCCTCCTTTCCCCTCCATTTTATCTTCTCTCCCTCCCTCCCTCCCTCCCTCCCTCCCTTCCTTCCAATTAACTTGCTGAATTTTAATCTCTTTCAAAGTTAAACTCTTTCTTCTTGACCATCGTTGTCTACTAAGGATTATTTTTTCTCTCTTTGTTTTTCTTATTTTACGCAAACCTTTTTTTTTTTTTTTTTTTTTTTTTTTTTTTTTTTGTGTGTGTGTGTGTGTGTGTATGTGTGTGTGTGTGTACATACATACATACATACACATATACATAAATACATACATACAAACATAGGCCTACATACATACACACATACATACATAAATACATACATAAATACATACAAACATAGACCTACATACACACATACATACACACATACATACATACATACATACATACATACACAAATACACAGTTTCTTCTCCCATCTTCTTTCCCTCTTTCTCACCAACCACACACACATCATACTTGGTCATTTCAATCATACACACCATTTATTCTTTTCCACCATTTCTCCTCTCCCTCTTCTATACACACAGCTAACCTCGTTTTCTTATGGTTTAATTCCTCTTGGTTCTCTTCTTTCCTCTTTTTTCTCTATGCCCTCCTTCTTCTTTTCTATTCTTGCCCTTCCTCTTTCCTCTCTTCCCTCCCTCTTCCTCTTTTTCTTTTCCCTCTTTTCCAATTTTCCCACGTGGACCCTTCTGCTTCTTTCCTTTAATTCTCCAAACTCTTCCTTCCCTCTTCTCTTCCATCTCCCTGTCTCCTTTCAACCTCTCCCAGTGGCCTCTTCCCTGTGTCCTTCCTTTCCATTACATTTCCCTTTACTTTCTTCTCCCTTCTCTCCCATGTTCTCCCTTCTTTTGAGATTTACAGTTTTTCTCTTTCTTTTGAGATTTACAGTTTTTCTCTTTCTTTTGAGATTTACATTTTTTCTCTTTTTTTTTGAGATTTACAGTTTTTCTCTTTCTTTTGAGATTTACAGTTTTTCTCTTTTTTCTGCATCTCATTTTGCTTCCCTTCCTCCTTTTTTTTTTACATGTTTCCTGTTTCACTTTCTGTCTTTCCCTTCTTCTTTTCCTTTCTTTCTTGTATATCTCTTTTTTAATTGTATATGCTGTTTCTTTCGTAATTTTCATCTTTCCACTTATTCTTCATTCCTACTGTTCCTCCGTAAGTCTGTCTCATCGATTTATATATCTATCTAACTATCTATCTACTTATCTATCTGATTTTATATACAACACATTGGGAAAACAACATAAATAAATCTGTTCTAGAGTTAAAGTCCAAATCTGTTTAGCTGTATCCTCTATTCCCCGTATCTCTGTTTTTTCTTATTATTTCTATACTTCAACATTCTCTTTTTACTTTCTTTTCTAACTTTTCCTTCGTCCTAAAATTGCCATCCCTCTTCGTCACTCTCACCGTCTCGTCTCCAACTCCCTTGCCATTCTCCTTCATCCCCAACTTCCCCTCTCCATCATTCCTCATCCATCTTCTTTATTCCATCCTCCTCCTCCTCCTTCTCCTCCCCCTCTACCCCGTCTTCCTCTCCCCCCTGTCTGTCTGCCTGCCTGTCTGTCTGTCTGTCTGCGGCCATCTAATATCATAAATTCGTTCTAAACTAATATATTATTTATTCAAGTATCCATCTAATTTCTATATAAACTATATAAACTATAAACCATTCAAGTACAGCCACAATCAAATAACCACCGACACTTCAATTTCCTTCCATCGTGTGAATAAATCAGTCTCAAATCAAAATATAATCCTACAACATTACTTTTACATCAGATCAACCCCCTCAATTATTATTATGAGGAGCTGCAAAATCATACACGTGTTGTTCTTTATTTACCAAGATATTTACTATACGATGGAAGAAAAGTGTCGGTCGGTGGATATTTGATTGTGGCTGTACATAATGATCCTCAAGTAAGTAATAATATTCTAAGTTAATCCTGATCAAAACATACACTAAAGCACTATATTTTCTGAATCAGTCCCCATCAAAACATTATACGAACCGAACGACTGGCAGTATATTCTAATTTAGTCTCCATTCATGTATATCATAACCAAATGGCCATATATTATATTTCCAGAGTCGAGTGGTCAATAAGTGGCATCACAACATCACTATAGAATCATATCAGTCAGAGAGAATGTGTGTGTGTGTGTGTGTGTGTGTGTGTTTTATATGTTGACGATATTCTTGCTGTTTGTTGACTGTTCTTTCCAGGCCTCCTTTATTCTCTTCCACGTATCCATAGTCTCCCCTTATTAATACAAACACATCCTCCACCCATACACCTATATACATGACCTATATTATACTCTCCTCCAACCCCATACAGTAAAACAAACAAACAAACTCACCAGACCTTAGACACATTCCCTTCTCTCCCCGTCCCCCTGTCTTGTCTGTCTGTCCCTGCACCTGTCGTCCTCATCCCACACCAAGATAAACGGGCCCCCATTTCCCCCTCTCCTCTGCCCCCCTCCCCAACGCTAAGATAAACGGGCCATCCCCCTTTCCCCCCACCCGGCATCTCCACACACACACACTCACAAAGACAAACCTTACCTCTATTCACATCTCCCCACACTATGACAAACGTACCCTCTTTCATCCTGCCCCCCACACTATAAGACCAACGACCCCCTTCCCATTTATCCCTACCCCTGTCCGCATCTCCCCTCCCCCCACTCTAAGACAAACGACCCCCTCCCCCCCTTCCTCTATCCGTACCCCCCCCCCTCAACACTAAGACAAACAGCCCCCCTCCCCTTCCTCCCTCTGGACGCGTGGCCGGCCAAGCGAGTTTCCTGACCGCCCCCCGACAAGTGAATTCCTCGCCGGTGGTCAGGACGAGATAATCCCTCAGGCCCGACCCTCCTCTACCCGTCGTAAAATGTCCCCGAGATGGAGCCGCGCCAGGGGGATCGTAGCGGAATGGGGGAAGGGGGGAGGGGGGAAGGGGGATTTACTTTATTGGGGATAGTATATAGGAGGGATTTTACTCTATGGTGTATCGTAGGGGGTGCTTTACTCTAATAGGGGTCGTCCATGGTAGTAGAGGCGGAGGGGAGAGGGGCTGCTGTTGTGCTATATTGATGAGGAGGGGTCGTGGTAGTGGGAGCTGCTGTGTTATAAGGGGGTTATAGTATACCATAGTCGTGGTGGACATTGGTAAGTGTAGCAGAAGGGACAAATGTATAAAATGGAGGAGAATCATGAGGAACGAAGGGGGCGAGTCGAGGTTGAGTGAAAAGTAGTATAGTTGTGAGTGTTGTATGAGAAGTAAATGAGAGGTTAAAGAGAGGTTAAAGAGAGGTAAATGGGAGGTTAAATAGAGGTTAAAGAGAGGTTAAAGAGAGGTAAATGGGAGGTTAAATAGAGGTTAATAATAATCTCTTGTTGGTAAATTCTAAGGTCTTCGATTCCTCCAAACTATGCCACGAAACAGATCCCTTATTAGATAGAATTAAGGTGACCTGTTTCTTGGGATTATTTGGATGAATCTGTATCTCTCAATTTACGAAAGAGAAACTCTTCATTAAAGCAAAGAAGTAGGGAAGAGACGAAGGAGTGTAAACCGAAGAGGAATAGGGAGAAATATGGTGATGAATAGGAAGAGAAGGCGAGAAAGGAGAAGGGTAGAGCAAAGTATAGAGATGTGTAACAGCAGCAGAAATTAAGGGAAGGGGAAGGAGGTGAAGGTGAGGGACTGGAGATGAAAGAATGGGATGGAAGAGATGAAAGGATGGGATGGAGGAGACAAAAGGATGGGATGAAGGAGATGAGAGAGTGAAGGGAGGACAGTGTGGTAATGGCAGGATGGTAATCGAAGGGGAGGGATGAATAGAATGCTTAGTAATGGTGAAGAAATAGGGAAGTGGTGATGGTGGTGGTGGGGAAAGGATAAGAGTGCAAAGTTGAATGAAATATATAAGTGTGGAAATAAATAATCTTGTATAGAGAAAGTGAAAACGAAATAGAAGCATATAATAATAATAATAATAATAATAATAATAATAATAGAGAGAGAAAAAGAGAGAGAGAAAGAGAGAGAGAGAAAGAGAGAGAGAGAGAGAGACAGAAAGAGAGAGAGAGAGAGGCAAATCTAGATGACCCCCCAGAGACCTCATTGTCGTGGAGGGGTGAGTCGGGGTGCATAGGGGTGGGGGGGTGGGGGTGGGGGGGGCGAAGGGTAAAGTAGTGAGGGTGAATAGAGATGAGTATAGAGGAAAAGTAGAGGGGAGGGGAGAGGAGGGGGGCGGCAGAGAGGGAATAGATTGAGAGGATGAAGATTAGAATAGGGGAGACAGAAGAGGGAGGAGAAGAGAGGAAAAGAGAGGAAAAGAGAGGAGAAGAGAGAAAGAAAAGAGAGAGGAAGAGAGGAAAAGAGAGAAGAAGAAACTTATAAATAGGAGGCAGGGATCGAGAAGGAAGAGGAGAATTTTTAGGTGACGTCGAATATCATGAAAAAAAAAAAACATGAGGGAAGGAGGTGTGTTGGTAAGAGTATATATAGGGTGTAAAAAAAATATATAGAAGGGCAGAGGAGATGGAAGCTGGTGAGTGTCTGAGAAGGAGAAATTTAACGTGATGTAAATAAAGTGTATGAGGAAGGAACGTGGATGTGGTTTGAACACTTTTGATGAGTGTATAGAACTGTGCTTGTGAATGTGTGTATATGTGTATGAGAGTGTGTGTGAGAGAGAGAGTGAGAGTGAGAGTATGAGAGAGAGATTCAGACAGAGAGAGAGAGAGACATTCAGACAGACAGAGACAGAGAGAGACATTCAGACAGAGAAAGAGAGCTACAGATTCAGAGAGAAATTCAGACAGACAGAGAGGGAGACATTTGATTTTTTTCACGCATTTGTATAATATTACGTGCATGTGTGAGATGTGTATAGGCTACGAGAGGGGACACACACACACACACACACACACACACACACACACACACAGGAGTTTTTGTTACTCAGACGCAGTGACGGCTCTTTCTTCCTTCCTTCCTACTACCGCCCGTGCATACATACATGTGAGTCCCGACGGCGCCCTTCTATAACTCACTACTGACGAAGGAGGCGCCAAATTTTTTATTTATATTTTTTTAATCTATCTCTCTCTCTTGTTATTTTTTTTTATCTATTTCTCTCTTTTTTTTTTTTTTTTTATCTAACTCTCTCTTTTTTTTCTCTCTCTCTCTCACTTTTCGAGGCGTAGGTCATGATGGATGGATGGAGGGGCTCGCGTCATCTCGGGTGTAGGGGGGATGGGGGGGTGGGTAAAAAGGGGAGGTGGGGGGGGGGGGCTGGCTGGACGGTCGGCACGGGTTTTTCATCTTTTATCTCGGTGTGTGTGGGAAGGGAAGGGAAGGAGCTGCAGGGATCTGTTTGGATTTATCTCCTCCACACACACAAACAAACACACAAACAAACAAACAAAAATATTTCTTGCGAAGTCCTTCCTTCCTCCTTCATTTATTTTCTCCGGAGAGTTTTTTTTTATTTTATTTTTTATTTTTGTTATTCATTTTTTTTTTAAACGATACTGTATTTTTTTTTTTTTTTTTTTTTTTTTTTTTTTTTTAAACGATACTGCATCTCTTTGTAATAAACTTATATACAACACCATCTTATTTATATTTTTAACAGTTTGCTCTCACAGTAAAGACATGTTTGTTTGTTTGTTTTTCGTTTTACAATGTCACTAATTTGATATCAACATCTTCCAATCAATCCTTCCTTACCTTTGATTATCTTACCTATTTTTTTTTTATCAGTGTGAATTCAATTACACTTTTTTCTTTCTATCCATACTACAGTCATTTTGGGATTCAATTTTATTTATACTGTAAAATATAATATGTATTGTTAGGTTATTGTTCGGTAGTTCTCTAAAGCATTCGAAACCAATCCTTATTTCTATATATGTATCTTTATGTATCAGGATATTTAACGATTACATATATATCAATCCGTTTTGTTGGTATTTCTACGTATGTATTTTTTTGTATCGGGATATTCGTCAATCACATAATTATATATTCATTTGACTCGTTATCATTTCCATTGCTTGTCCCCTCCCTATTCCCCCCCACCCCCACACACACTTATTCAGGCCCTGGGGAAGGATGGAAGGAAGGAAGGAAGGGGATGGAAGGAAGGAAAGGGAAGAAGGGTATGGAAGGAAGGGAGGAAGGAAGGAAGGATGGAAGGAAGGGGATGGATGGAAGGAAGGAAGGAAGGAAGGAAGGGTGGGATGGAAGGATGGAAGGAAGGGGATAGAAAAGAATGAAGGAAGGAAGGAAGGGGAAGGAAGGAAGGATGGAAGGAAGGAAGGAAGGGGGAGCGTTGGATTGCTTCCCTCCTCACTGGCCTCCCCAGATATGAGTTGACAATCCCTTTAGCGTGGTATCAAAGGCTCACATCCCGCCCTGCTAAACACCCTCGGTCACTCCACCCCCCTACAAAAGGAATTGGATCTCTTCTGAGGGACTGGAGGGGAGGGGGAGGGAGGGAGAGAGGGAGTGGGAGGGGGAGGAAGAGGGGAGGGAAGGGGAGGGGGAGGGGGAGGAAGAGGGACACAGAACTTTAATGTCTCTCCCGAACCGAATTTGGGTAATAAAAAGTGACGCTGAATCGCATAAAATATGGAGAGGGACCAGACTCGATGTCCAATGAAATTAAAGGCGCGTGCAGACCCGTCAACTCCACTTTGTCCGGCAGAGGTGGAGGTGGTGGTGGGGAGAAGAAGGGGGCATGCAGGGGGAGAGAGCAGAGGTAGTGGAAGGTGCAGGGGAGGGGAGAAGGGGCAAGGGAAGGGAAGGGAGAAGCGGAAGGGAGAAGGGGTTGTGTGTGTAAAGAGGCAGGTGGTGTAAAGGGGTATATATCGAATAGGAATAGGTGGCAAGGGAACTGCAGATAGAAATAAGTATAAATGGGAAGGAAGGATAGAAATGGCCAGGAAGGGAGAAGGTTTAGGAAAGGAAAGAAAGTCAGGGAAGGGAGACAGGCAGGAGGGACGAACAGTTACATAGGGGGAGAATAAAGGGGGAGTAGGGGTCAATGAAGGGAATACAGGAACAAGCAGGAAGGGGAATGAAAGGGAGAGAAGGGATCAGTTCAGAGAGGCAGAGGAGGGGAGGGAACAGAGAGATGGGAGGGAGGGAACCATGGAGGGAACAGAGAGGCAGAGGAGGGGAGGGAGGGAACCATAGACAGGAGGGAGGGAGGGAGGGAGAGTAACTTGGTGGTGGGGAGAGAAGGGGAGGAGTAGATTTGGATTAGAGTAAGGGGCAGTCAAAGTCCGTAGAGACGAGAGGGGAGTGGAGGACAGGAGAGGGAGGGAGGGAAAGGAATTAGGGATATGGGTAATGAGGGAGGAGAAGAGAGGACGAGAAGGGAAGGGAAGGGAAGGGAAGGGAAGGGAAGGGAAGGGAAGGGAAGGGTGTACGAGGATTCCATTATATTTCCTGTGGCGGCGGGGCGGGGAAGGGAGGGGGGAAGGAGGGGGACGGGTTCTTTATATATTCTTCACCCTGGGGAGGATATAGTTATGATAATCACTCTACTACACTCATGTCAGTCTTCTTCCATCGCGTCACTAAGACAGACACAGAGTTCATAACATTGTGTCGAGATGATCACTGTGTTAGGCAGAGGAATAAAATAAGGAATCAAATAAGGAATAAAATAATAAAGTAACATACACCAGGAATAAACAAAAAGTAACATACGTCAGAAATAAAGTAAATAAAGTAACATATAAGCCATTAGTAAATAAAGTAACATATAAACCATTAGTAAATAAAGTAACACATAAGCCATTGGTAAAATAATAAAGTAACACATATAACCCATTAGTAAATAAAGTAACATATATATACCATTAGTAAATAAAGTAACATATAAACCATTTGTAAATAAAGTAACATATAAACCATTAGTAAATAAAGTAACATATAAACCATTAGTAAATAAAGTAACATATAAACCATTTGTAAATAAAGTAACACATAAACCATTTGTAAATAAAGTAACATATAAACCATTAGTAAATAAAGTAACATATACGCCAGGAATAAATATATGAATAAAGAGAATGGGACCTGAATTAGTAAACGTATAAATAATTTTAAGTGGCAAACCTCCTCGTATAATTATATAGTTTCAGTTTAAGGGACCCTGTGTTGTAGAGTCAGAAAATTGGAGATAAACAAGTCCTTCAAATATTACCACGAAACACCACCAACCTATTGTACTGTATATAGAAGGGGCCTGTTTTGTGGCATGGTCAGGAGGAATCAGAAGCCTCCAATTTTAATAACACGATCACAGGTTCCTTAATTAAGAGATTGTGTTTTGCTTCACATATAAAAATTAAATCACATATAAAAATTATTAATCTTTTTCTATGGCCCCTTCTCTCTTGATACTTCCTCTATGCATGATAACAATATAACTGATGATGAAGAGTAATGTGGATGGATTCAGAAGGCACGAGGAAGCAAGCAAGGTCCCACTGGAATGGAGAGTAAATTGCGCGAATGGTACGAGAAATTGCAATTGCATAAGTAGGGTACGAAAGGAGGAGGTTGAAGAGAAGCAGATGATGTCATGTGTGTGTGTGTGTGTGTGTGTGTGTGTGTGTGTGTGTGTGTGTGTGTGTGTGTGTCAATATCATGGCAGCATGGTGGCAAAGACGCAGACAATAATAATAATAATAATAATAATAATAATAATAATAATAATAATAATAATAATAATAATAATAATAATAATAATAATAATAATAATAATAATAATAATAATAATAATAATAATAATAATAATAATAATAATAATAATAATAATAATAATAATAATAATAATAATAATAATAATAATAATAATAATAATAATAATAATAATAATAATAATAATAATAATAATAATAATAATAATAATAATAATAATAATAATAATAATAATAATAATAATAATAATAATAATAATAACGATAATAAAAATAATAATAATAAAGTATATGAAAAGCGAAATTACGTAGTAGTTAAATTTAGTATACTGATTTTTTTTTATAATTTGTTTATCGCGCCATTCTGTTTCCAGCAAATATTAGACTGATAACTTTATAAACAAATATTCTTACACACTGCATGACTATTGGCGAAGGGGAAAACTGACAGTGAGAGGGGCCATGGGTGTGAGGGACAGATATAGAGGGGCAGGGAGAGGAGCCATGGGTGTGAGGGACAGATATAGGGGGGCAGGGAGACGGGCCATGGGTGTGAGGAAGGGCAGGGCAGGGCAGGGCAGGGCAGGGCAGGGCAGGGGGCATGATGATGAATGGTGAGGGAGGGCGTGGCGTGACACCTTGTGAGTGATGGACCTCCACCCCCACAGCCTTTATCCCACCTAACACCACACCACTCTTAGCTACTCTCTCTTCCCCACCATCATATCACTCTTAGCTACTCCCTCTCTCTACTCACACACCATCAAATCACTCTCAGCTACTCTTCCTCTCTCTTCTCTACCATATAACTCTTCAATATTCCCTCTTCCCTATACTCACCCACCATCATATTCTCTCACACACCAATAAGCACCTCAAACAGGGCTAGTATTTTTTGTTTTGTTTATTTTACTACCATATCACTCTCTGCTATTTCCCTTTTCCTATACTCGACTATTCTTATCTCGACACATCCTTCTTGCCTTTCTCTTTTCCTTCCTTTCTTCCTTCCTTCCTATACAGTAATTTGTTCTTCCTCCATCCTTTCTCACAGCTCATTCTCCATCTTTTCTTTTTCTTTCTCGTCTTTCCTTCTTCCTTTCTCACACTTCGTTCTCCTTCCATCCTCCTCACTACTTCTTTCCTTAAATAATCCATTCTCAAAAATCCTCCTCCTTTCATCCATCCTTCCTTCATCCTTCCTTCCTTCCTACTTTGTTCTTTTATCAATCCATTCTCAAAGATCTTCCTCCTTCCTTCTTTTCCCATCCTCCTTCCTTCCATCTTCCTTCCCCATCCTCCTTCCTTCCATCTTCCTTCCCCATCCTCCATCCTTCCATCTTTCCTTGCCATCCTCCACCATCTCTGTCCGCTCATCCATCACCTGTATTATTCCCTTCCCTCGCATCCCTCATCGCCCACACCTCGCTGTTCCCACACTCCCCTTCCCCTCACTCCCTCTCCCAACACCCGTCCCCTCACTCCCTCTCCCAACACCCGTCCCCTCACTCCCTCTCCCAACACCCGTCCCCTCACGCCCTCCTCTCTCCACACCCATCCCCTTACGCTCTCCCTCCCTCTCCCTCCCTCCACACCACACTCACCCTCCTCTCTCTCTCTCTCTCTCTCTCTCTCTCTCTCTCTCTCAGCCTCCTATAATATAACTTCAGCCCCCCTACTGCTCCTCCCTCTCTCACTCTCTCTCTCTCTCTCTCTCTCTCTCTCTCTCTCTCTCATTTCCTTCGTTTTCCCTCCCTGTGTAGGTTTGTCTTGTCATCTATATATATCTATGTGTATAATTATAACATTTCCATCTATTCAATACTCATGCATACAATATTAAATCTCATTATTTATTTATTTATTTATTTATCTATTTATCTATTTATTTATCTATTTATTTATTTATTTATTTATTTATTTATTTATTTATTTATTTATTTATTTATTTATCTATTTATTTATTTATTTATTTATTTATGTACCTCTCTCTCTCTCTCTCCCTCTCTCTCTCTCTCTCTCTTTCTCTCTCTCTCTCGTGTATACTCCAACATGGCGACCTCAGAAATAATGACAGTGATCGGCTTTGCACTCACTGGGAGCTGGCAGGGAGGCAGGCAGGGAAGGATGGAAGGAAGAATAGATGGATAGAGAGAAGAATGGAAGGAGGGGAAGGGAGGAGGGAAGGAAGGGAGAATGGATGGATAGATGGAGGGAAGGAAGGAGGGGAAAGAATGAAGAGAATGGATAGAGGGAAGAATGGAAGGAGGGAAGGGAGGAGGGAAGGAAGGGAGAATGGATGGATAGATGGAGGGAAGGAAGGAAGGAAGGAGAGAAGGAAGGGAGAATGGATGGATAGATGGAGGGAAGGAAGGAGGGGAAAGAATGAAGAGAATGGATAGAGGGAAGAATGGAAGGAGGGAAGGGAGGAGGGAAGGAAGGGAGAATGGATGGATAGATGGAGGGAAGGAAGGAAGGAAGGAGAGAAGGAAGGAGGGAAAGTGGATTGTGGGATGGAAGTATATAGGGAAGAATAAATGGAAGAAGGGAAGAATAGATGGAGAGAAAAGAGAGGCGATTAATTAAGTGAAGAGAGGATAAGGGAGAGGAGATGGGAGAAGAATTGGGAAGAGAAGAACAAGAGAAAAGAAGAAGAAGAAGAAGAAGAGAGAGAGAGAGAGAGAGAGAGAGAGAGAGAGAGAGAGAGAGAGAGAGAGAGAGAGAGAGAAGAAGAGGGAGAGACTGAATTTATAAGGAGACAAGGGGACTGGAGGAGAGGGAAACTGGATGGGGAAAGGCAGGCAGGATTTAGATGAAGAGAGAGATACTCGTATACATCAATTGACTCTTAGACCCTCTGGTGTGTATATAGGCTACTACAGTACAGTATATACTAAGTCTTCTCTACTTCTCACGACCCACATCACATCACATCACATCTCAGGCACAACCCTGGATGGACTCTATTAAAGAAATAATTCCCTTGAGAGTCTAAAACACTTTGTAACTCTTAACATTTTGTAGTACTGTTGGTCACTATATATACAAACAATAACATATTCCTTGACATCAGGGTATACATATATTAAGGTGGTCTTCACGTAACGCTTCATTCATTAATCAATTGACACTCTTGAAATTATTCCACGATGAAGCTAAGAACTATATAAATATAGTTATTGTGGGAAAAAACTCATGGTGTGAATGAAGTATGGTCAAGGCGACCCACAGACACAGACACACAGACAGGGAGGCGAGCAGGGAAGGGAAGGGAAGGAAGAGAAGGGAAGAGAAGGGAAGGAAAGCGGCAGCAGTCCAACATAATGGCGTTGTAGTGTTGTGTTGTGTTGGTCCCGACAAAGGCGTGCATCTCCCGGAGTCATCAGCTGATAAAAACGGGAGCGGTGGGCGGCCATATTGATTGAGGCAA
>JAWZYT010007011.1:17500-20668 GCA_034508575.1 Petrolisthes manimaculis | reverse complement strand
GTGCAGTATCTTAAGCAAGAGAGTCCTAGAGGCTTTGTGCAGTATCATCCATTCTTTTGTGTGTATTTTTTTTTCATGTTCTTATTCCATCCCAATTTCGACGCCCTGTCCCTGTACAGCATTCAGTTCCTGTGTTCCTTCCTCTTATTCATCTCGGGTCATTTCCATTTTCACATCAGAGCTTCCCATCTCCATTCCCATTTGCATCTCCCTTTTCCTTCCATTTTTATCTCTGTTCCCAATCTCCCTGCCTGCCTCACCCTTCCTTGCACCCCCTCCACTATTCTGGCAACGATTCAGACCCTATCATCCTCTCCTCCCTCCACCCCACCACGCTCCCCAATACATCCCAACATGACCCCAACCCCACAGTCACCAACCCCGTCCCCTCATCAAACCCCACCTCCACTCCGGAGCCTTCGACACCTTCCCACTACCCCACACCTCCTCTCCCTCTAACCAAAGAAGGCTGAAATCGACGAGGTCTTAAGGTGGGAAGAAGTGAGAGCCTGATTGAGCTGAAAAGTCAAGCAAGAGTCTCTCCCATGGCCCCCTCCTCTCCTTTCCTTGCTCTTCTCCCCCTTCCTCCGTTGTCCCTCCCTTTTCCCTATCGTCTTCCTTGCTTTATTCGGTTCCTTCACCTCCCTTCCTTGTCTGGTTCCTGTTCACTTTCTCCTTTTTCTCCTTCCCTGCCCCGGTTTTCCAGTCTCACTTGCCCCTTGCTTTTCTATGTTGCTCCTGATTTTATCCTTTTATTACCTCCGTACTTCCTGCTCTCCTAATCATATCCCTAACACCTCCCTCCCTTTCATCAGCACTCTCATCACCTCATTTCCTCCCTACTTTCCATCCACGTTCTCAAATTATCCCAACATTCTTTCCTTCCTTCTTATCACCTCCCTCCCTCCATCTCCTCCCTCCCTTTCATCAACACTCCCCGGCAGTCACAACATTTTTCCTTTCTCTTCCATCTTTCTGCCATCTCCATCCTTTTCCTCATCTCCTCCGTCTTTCCCTTCCATCAACACTCCCCGGCCGTCACAGCATGCCTTCCTTCCTTCCTTCCTTCCTTCCTTCCTGCCCTTGCTGGTGCATGCTAAAAGCTGGCTGGAGGTGGGGAAAGTCAATGTTATTCATGTGGAAAGAGGCGAGGGATGCTGGCTGCCTGGTGAAGCATGGGGCACGATATACATTCTTCAGTTTTATTTATCCTTTGCTAAAAATTTATGCTTGTGGTTTTATCCATTATGGAAGAGAATAAATATTTAGCATTTCTGAATACTGAACAAAATGTAAAATAGGCAGACATACATGAACAAAACAGGTATCCAGCCTTGTATGTTAGTTCAAAGGTTTGCATAAGAAAAATGAACAGGCTGTACGATGAAAGTGACATGCAGGTACAATGGCTCCTTGTGATATTATATTGGAAATCATAGTACAGGTTATCATCTTATTAAATATGGTGTAAAGGGTCTGTGGATAGTTGGCAAATTAAATTTTCTGATTTCTTCAATATAATTATGCCAAAAACGAACCACTCAAAATGTGCTGAGGGCAACGTGTTCTTTTGTGCAGTTAGTTTGGAGAAGTCATTAGTCTCCAGTTCTCTTATCGCCACACATTTCGAAGGCATGATATATAACATTACATTATTAAATTTATTACGTTAGCCATGACCTATATACAGTTTATATATATATATATTGGTCGTGTCGAAGTTTTGAATAACCCAAAACACTGATGAACGACAGTCTTTTAATTTTCCAAAGGTGCCAGTAAATGTACGCAGCTGATGTCGTAAAATAGTAGTCGTAATTGGTCCAGGCTCAACTCGTCTCCTCTTCCCACCGCTTGAGTTAAATAAAGGTCACACACATATCAGCCAATACAGCAAATACAAAGTGATGACAACATACAGTGTGGACATACACCGTCAGCGTCCGCACACAAAATCATACTCGAGTTTCAACCATATTTCCTGCTCTAATTAATTTAACTCGTAGCTCCATGTGTGTGTGGTTTTATTTCCGTGTCCTTTGTAGTCGTGTTCGTGGTTGTGGGGTTTGCATTAAATTTATCAGCTCTTCTTTTAGTCATTGTGTAAATTAGTGGTTCGTAATCCTGTGCCCGGGGGTCAATCGTAAAACAAAGACCCTAAAAGAAATTAAGTTTAGTGTCTGGCGCAGCATTAAGCTGAGTGTATAGTCTAGTTCTAAAGTTTGTTTACGCACGGTTGGCACACATAAGGCTGAAGGCTTAAACTAGGTCATGCGTGGTGGACTGTTTGAGTGAAACTAATTCCTTGAAATTAAGTCACGAAACAGACTCCTTCTGAATACGTAGAGTTTTGTGGCATAGTTTGGAGGAATCAGTAATCCACAGGTTGTCCTCAATATAATGGTATTGCCCACGCAGCACATTGAATGTTTTAGTAATTATTCTAAACCTCTTGTATTTTCTTTCACATTTTGGTGGAATAATAAAACGTTAGTAGCCTTACTGCCATTGAAACCATAATCCACTTAAGAGACCTGTGGTATCCGTGGCAAATTGGGAGCAACTGATTCCTCCAAACTTTGCCAAGAAACAAAATGATTTAGTTCAAGCCTTTGTAGTTTGTTTCCTGACACAGTTTAGAGTAAGTAGTAACCTTGAATTTTCCAACCTCACAACAGACTCCTTAATTAAACTGCATTATAAATGATGTCCAAATGTAGGAGTAAGTGTTCGTATTAAACCAACAATTAAAGGGTATGTATAAATCTTGTTGTTGGAAAATCGGGTGGGCTACTGATTCCTCCAAACTGTACCAGAAAACAGACGCCCTCAGTGATATGAATAGCGGATCTGTTTCATGTCATGTTTTGGAGGGATCAGCAGAGACCTTCCAATTCACCAACAACAAGTGAATCTCTCCCCTTAAGACCGACCAACCTCCTTTTCACCCGCTGTAAACGCACTACCAATTCGCTTTCATATAAATTTAAGACCACTTTCTTTCCTACAAGCGACGTGCATGTAAAAGTTAGATATTTGGAACTGCGCTTTGAAATCCTAAAGGTCTGAGGGCATGCGTGCGGGAAGGAGATGAAAGAGGCGAGTGAATAGGAAGGAAGTAATTAAGTTAAAGGAAAAAAAAAGGTGGATGAAAGTGGAGAGAAGGAT
>JAWZYT010007011.1:0-15000 GCA_034508575.1 Petrolisthes manimaculis | reverse complement strand
GGCGGGTGGCAGCTGCGACAAGGCCTGAATAATAATTGGATTGCAGTGGGTTTCCATGTTAACCCGATTTTCAATAAGTGATAATAAGGAGTCCGAATGACATGTAGAGACCACGCCTGTTGACCCTCCATGACTGTTGTCGACTTTGGGTTATTCCTCTGTGCAATCCGTGACCCGCAAAAGTTGGAATTTATGTCGGATATGTAACCCGTTTATTAAAGTTTTGATATAAATACACAAGGAGGTGGTATACTCAGGCAACATACTACACTATCTGCATTATCCTAACATTTCCTACATGTCTTCTTATCCTTTAAACTTGATATACGAAACCTGTGAATCCGAAGTACCTGCATTGGCAAGTTTTCTAATATTCGTAATGCCAGATAAATGTTATGCTACGACCAGTAAAAGCTGCCCAATGCTCAGTCTCTCTTCGTTGTAATACTTAATTATACAGTATATGTGACAGCAGTGGTATAATGATAGGGTAACAGGTTTTTTTTTTCTGTGAGCTGACTGCTAGACTGACAAAGAGATGGATGAGCATAAGGAATTACACGCACACACACACATTCACACACACACACACACACACACACACACACACACACACACACACACACACACACACACACACACACACACACACACACACACACACACACACACATACACACATACACACACACACACACACACACACACACACATACACACACACAATACCCAGCGCCTTCCATCTATGCCGGTGTAAGGGGGTGCATGTGGGGGTGAAGGAGGTTGGTTGGTTGGTTGGTTGGGGTCAGCAGAAAGAAATTTACAGTGGCAAAAACGTAAAGGGGTTTTCTCCACACCTAAACCTGCAGGAGCTAAGGAGTGAGTGAGTGAGTTCTTTGTGAGTTGCAGTTGAGTTGTTCTTGTCTCTCTGCCGCTGCTACTGGTGCGGTATTCACTGAAGTCTTGTTGTGGGGATAGGAGGGTCCACAGGGCATCTTAGGGAGAGAGAGAAAGATAGAAAGAGAGAGAGAGAGAGAGAGAGAGAGAGAGAGAGAGAGAGAGAGAGAGAGAGAGAGAGAGAGTAGACATGTAGTAGAGTTCAAAGTGTGTGTGTGTGCGTGTAGAAAGATAGCTACATGGGTATATGATCACATAAGCTAGACATACTGAGGGAGAGAGAGAGAGAGAGAGAGAGAGAGAGAGAGAGAGAGAGAGAGAGAGAGAGAGAGAGAGAGAGAGAGAGAGAGAGAGAGTGAGTGGGGGAGGGGGGAGTGTAGAAAGAGGATGAATGAATGAGTGAGGGGAAGAGTAAAGACTACAGTCAATGATGATCTCAAAGCAATTTTCCTCCGCTAAGTGCACTGGAGTTTCCCTTTGATCCGCCTCCTGCCTTCTGATGTGCATCCTTCCTTCCCTGTGGCTAAAGAGTGACTCCAGGCCAGACCACCATCGAAGAGGTTTTATTATTATTATTCTAGGGACACCGAATATAATACAGAGAAGTTACAAAGAGGAACTATAACTGCAAGGAGCATTAGATTATTTTCATTGGAGTATATACGAGTACGGTATATTTTACGGACGATAGAGTGAATTGTTATAAATGTATGTTGGAGCCAATGCCATATCGAAAGTGTTCGCAAAATAATTTTATATTTAAATTTTGTAGATATTAAAACTGCTACCGGTATCCTTAAGAGTATATGGTGAACCCTTCTTTCAATAATTATTAACTATCAAATCTTGGAATGGTATGATGGTAATGGGTGTGTTTGTATCTCGTGCCATAGTATTATCCTTATTATACCAACCTAATGAAGCTGGGCTCAATTGTTTCGTTTCTTTTCAAGTATGCCAGTGGTTGCAATTAACAGCATACTCTTCCCTACAACTTCTCATGCCATTCTTTTCCATCCCTTCCTTCCTATTTTCACTCTAACCTAACCTAACCTAACCTAACCTAACCTAACCTGACCTAACCGAATGAACCTAACCTAACCGAACCTAACCTAACCTAACCTAACCTAACCTGACCTAACCGAATGAACCTAACCTAACCTAACCTAACCTGACCTAACCGAATGAACCTAACCTAACCTAACCTAACCCAACCTAACCTAACATTACATCATTAAACCTCTGTACGGCACAGCTTTCTTTCTCTTCTACGTGCCATCTTCTCACAGTCAAGTAACATTTCTTTCCAATATATTTTCACCCAAAGATTTCTACTGCAATAATATTTCTCTGGAAAATATTATATATGTATACATATATAGAGTGGTGTTGAAATATTTTGCTGCACACTCCACTCCCTCTCTCTCCCTTCCTCTCCTCCCCTCCCCTCGTTCCCTACCTCTCTCTCCCTTCTTCTCCTCCCCTCCCCTCGTTCCCTACCTCTCTCTTCCTCTCCTCTCCTCAATCCCTTCATCTTCTCCCTTCAATCCCTCCCTCTCTCTTCCTCTCCTCTCCCCTCGTTCCCTGCCTCTCCTTCCCTCGATCTCTCCCTCTCCCTCTCTCCCCCCTCGATTCCTCCCTCTCCCTTCCTCTCCTCCCTTCGATCCCTCCCTCCCTCTCCTCCCCCCCTCATCTTCTCTCCTTTGCTCTCCTCCTCACCCGTGAGAGTCCCATTCCACTCCAACTGTGTCTTCATCCCACTCCTCCTTTTCACACCACTCCACTATTTCTTCCTTTTTCTTCTTCTCTTCTTCTACTTCTTCTTATTTTCTTTCTCTTCTTCTTCTTCTTGCATTTTGTAACAATGATAATAATAGTGATAACAATAATAGAAATAATAATAATAATAGTAATAATAATAATAATAATAATTGCAATAAAGAATGTTATAATTTTGTGTTGTCGCTGATTTCTTATTTAGATTGCCAGTGCTAATTTTGTCTATTGCCGTATGAATAACTTATTATTATTATTATTATTATTTAAATTTTCATTTTGTATTTGCTATTATTATTATTACCGGTAATATTATTTTTATTTTTATTATTATCATTATTAATATTATTGTTATTATTTTTATTATTATTGTTATTATTGTTATTATTATTATTATTATTATTATTACAGTTATTATTATTAATAATAATAGTAGTAGTAACATCATTATTATCATCATAATCATTTTTATTATCATCATCATCATCATCATCCTTTTTTTTCCTATCCTCCTCCTTCACTTCCTCCAACTCCTCTTCTTCTCCCCTTTGGCTTTCCACCCACTTGACTCAATTCATGTCGTGTTCTGGTCTTCCTCTTCCTCCTCTCATCATCCTTTCCATCTCCCTCTTCTTCGTACTCCATCTATCTCCCTCCCACAGTCACTCCCTCTTCCTCCCTCTCCTCCTCTTCCTCCCCTTTTCCTCTTCCTCCCCCTCCCCCTTTGCATTCCTCCCCACCTTCCTTCCCTTTTTTTTTTAATTACATTTTTGTCATCCCTTCGTTTTGGTTGCCACGTTCCCTCTCCTATTTTTTTTTTCCTTTTTATTCTCATTCGTCCCATATCCAGCGGATTCCTCTCCCTCTCCTTCCCTCCCTCCCTTCTTTCTCATCTTCTTCTCTCTCCTCTGGCTGTGACTTCTATTCACTGTCCTACTCGGTCAGTGTGATTCGTTCAGATGATTGAGTTTTTGAGTCGCGAACCCGGGAGTGTAAACAAGAGAGGATTGCGTGTGTACTCTCTTACTCTCCCTTTCACTTCATCTTCCTTCCAGTCGCATTTTTAGCACAGTGACATGGTTTTGGTTTTGTTCATTCTTGCATACAGCTGAGTCTATGTAACAAACCTTTTCGGGGTTTGCCAACATTTAATTGTTGTACGTGGGGCCTTTCGATATGTATGCACTATAATCCCCACGTACTCACCTTCTGCTCACGAGTTAGTTGTGTTATTTTGAGTTTTTGGCTAAATTTCTTCTAATCTCATCTACTATATGTGCATAATCATGTTTGTAATTCAATATTCTAAAGGGAACTGGGTTATTTTCGTTGCTTGGAAGTCTACTCATTATTCTACTTTTTTTTTTCTCTAAATATCTGTCAATTCATTCATAACTCTTATCTTCCCATCTGTATCTCTCATTTTTAACACCGGCCACTCATTCACTCATCTCAAGCTAATCCTTTCTTTATCAACCCATCAATATTTCTATACCTCATAGCACACCCAACCTCATTCCTTCACTAAACTCCTCATTCAATCATCTCATCTCTTTACCAAACCATCAATATTTCTTCACCTCATAGCACACCCAACCCCATTCCTTCACTGACCCATATATTCACTAATCTCTGTTTCTCTTTGCTCCCCCACAGTGCGACACAGCGGTGGGCACCAAGCTCTTCTTCGACATGATGTACAAGCCGCCCCCCAAGCTGATGCTGTTCGGAGCTGCCTGTACCCATGTCACCAACCCCATCGCTAAGGCCGCCAAGCACTGGCATATTGTGCAGGTGAGTAGTTATGTGTAGACTCGTATATTATCCTCCTTCCCACTTTGACTCGTAATGCATCGAGGTAGTGGCTATTAGAGTGTGTCAGACAAGGGGAAGCATGAATTAGTGTATCAGACAAGGAGAAGCATAAATTGGAGCATAAATTACATGAGTCATATGAAAATACTCAAGACCTCGTTCCTTTCCTGGCCACTATTTTGCACTCCTATATAGTCTTAAATGGGTCATTTGTCTAATATAAGACTGTCCTTTATATCTGTTTATCAAGGAAAACCTAAATCTTTTAATGTGGGGAAAATGCTAATGTTGTTCTTGATTTTGTTGATCCCACTTTACTAACCCACATTATTCCAACCATACCCAGTCAATCCTTCTCTACCAACCTCACTCTACCAATCATGGTTTCTATTACTATTTCTCTTAATATTTTTCTATTGTATTACGATTTTTACTACTTTAATGTTCATCAATTATATTATTACTGTTATATATTATTTGCTATAGCTGTAGTTATTTGGTTTGATTTGATTTGACTAAACATGAATAATAGCACTGTTATGTATTGTTGTCGTGGGAGAAGTGGTTGACACATGGCATTTCTTTCTCATTAACAGTTGGCTGATAATGCATACATAATTTTTTGTTTGACACATGAAGGCTAAGTAACCTAAAATAAGTGTCTGACTCTGTAATAGGAAAGTAATATACTATTATCGATTACTTTGCCGGCTATTCAAAGCCCATTCAAACAACCACACACTACCAACCACACTCTACCATCCACCTATTGCCACAACCTCCCCCTAACAACCATCCATCCATCCATCCCCACCCTACCAACCTTACCCTGCCTATCCCTTTCCCCTTCTCCCTGCCCCCACCCCACACCTCAACTGCAGGACCTAAAGAGGAACGGGCCCGCTGGGTGAGTTTTCAAAGGGTGGCGCACAACACACACACACACACACACACACACACACACACACACACACACACACACACACACACCTCAGCGTCTCTACCGTACCCCAAGGGCTCTTTTCACTCAGATCCCAAGGAAGACATCTAGGGCAGGTTGAAATTTATATATACTGTATAATAATGTGTGCGTGAGAGAGAGAGAGAGAGAGAGAGAGAGAGAGAGAGAGAGAGAGAGAGAGAGAGAGAGAGAGAGAGAGAGAGAGAGAGGAGGAGGAGGAGGAAAAGGAAAAAGTAGGAGAGAAAAAGAGAGAGATAGACTCGTGTACATAAGCCCTGCCGACCACCGTCTCCTGATCTCTCCATCTGGACTGTGATGGACACTGATCTCACTAGCGTCTCCAAGGCACCATCACGGGAGAGAGGAGGGGGGGAGGGGAGGGTACAGGGAGTGGGCGATAATGGGAGTGGAAATGGTACAAGGAGTGGGTGATAAAGTTAGCGGTGGGAGTGGGGGGAGGGAATACAGAGAGGAGGGGGGAGGGAAGGGTACAGGGAGTGGGTGATAATGGGAGTGGAAATGGTACAAGGAGTGGGTGATAAAGTTAGCGGTGGGAGGGGGGGAGGGAATAGAGAGAGTGGGGGAAAACACAGAGTGGGGGCAGGACACAACAGGGAGTGGGAGGGAGGGACAAATAGCGATCAACTTTAACCCAGAGGAACCAAGCTCTGGTGGTGACTGTAGTTGTTGTTGTTGTTGTTGTAATGGTGGTAGTTGTGGTTATGGTGGTAGTTATGGTGATTGTGGTGGTACTAGTAGTAAGATTCCTGTAGTAGCAGTAGTGATAGTAGCAGTAGTAGTAGAAGTACCGTAGTAGTAATAGTAGTAGTGGTATGGAAGTAATAGTCGCGTCGGTAGTAAATGGCTAAGAATTTTGTACAGTTGTAGTAGTAATATTGTAGTGGATACGACATGTTTTTAGTAGTCCTGCTTTTAATTATAATATGATTTTATATGGATGTGGTAGTAATAGTAGTAGTAGTAGTAGTAGTAGTAGTAGTGGCGGTAGTGGTAGTAATATATTTGTGGAGGTGATGGTGGTTGTTGTGGTAGTGGGCTGTGTGATGGTCTTAAGTGGCAATCAAGGGAGTTATTGTGTTTGGCGACGGAAATTTTGCTATTTCTATACTCGGTATGTTGGTAGTAGTAGCAACAGTTGTAGATGCTGCCGTGATTGTAGTAGTAGTAGTAGTAGTAGTAGTATCGGTAGTAGTAGTAAAAAGTAGTAGTATCAATAAGAGAAGTACTAATGGTAACGTAATATCTTAAGTGAAATTCTTATCAGTAATTATGGCGATGACTTAAATAATAGTAGTTGTTGTAATGGTAGTGGTAGTGTGTGGTGATGTTAGGTAGCAGTTGGGGCAATAAAAACAGTGGAATGATCGTAGCAGTGAAACTATTGGCATTAATCGTAGTAATAGTAGCGTAGGTAATAGTTGTGGTAATGGTTGGTATACTGGTAGTTGTGTGAATGAGGCAATAAAAGAAGTTAGGACAGTGGGTGTGGTAATGATAGTAGTTGATGTGGCAGGAGTTTTTATGGAATTCTCGTCCGTAATTATTGTTGTGGTGGTGAGGAAGGAAAGTTTGGTGGGGTGGGTGGGAAGTTGGGAGTATATGTTTGGGCAGGCCTCTGGAAACCTTGGCACAACATCTTTTCTTATGGCCAGTATATATAATTAGAAATGGTAAAGTAGTGATGGTGGAGGTGGTTGTAGTAGTTGTAGTAGTAATAGTGTTGGTGGTGTTGGTGTTGTTGTTGTTGTTGTTGTTGTTGTTGTTGTTGTTGTTGTTGGTGGTGGTGGTGGTGATTGTAGTAGTTGTTGTTGTGGTGGGTGGTGGTGGTAGTAGTAGTGGTGGTACTAGTAGTAATCGTAGTAGTAGTAGTGGTGGTAGTGGTAGAGGTAGTAGCAGTAGTAGTAGTCGTCGTCGCGGTAGTAGTAGTGGTGGTGGTGGTGAGTAGTGGTGATAGTAATCGTAGTAGTCGTAGCTGTGGTAGCAGTTATTATTGTTATAGTAATGGTACTCGATGTGGTAGGATTTTCCCAGGAATTTTGGTGGGTAATTGTAGTAATGCGGAGGAATTGTGGTGGTGATGGTAATGGTAGTAATTCGTGCCCTGTAAATCCCTTCTGTGTTCATTACTGCATTTTTATCGCGAAAGAAATCCCCTCTGCTTCTTTTTATCGCAATCCTAATACTCCCGCATAGAGTCGTCGCGAATTGCATAAAAACCTCGTTCGCGTCGTGATTTTGCAAAGAATTTAACTGTGTAGAAGAATATTAGTTCTTTCTTTGTACATTTCTTTAGATTTTTATGCGGTATATCGCTGTAACATAGAATATTCCCGTTTTGAAAATAATATAAATAGTCCTCAAGGGATATAGCAGTGAAAATAATATAAGTGAAGAAGGGAAAAGAAAAGAAGAAAATAAGATGTAGAGGAGAATGGTTAAAGAATGTGAGGAAGAGGACGAAAACAGACGAGGGAGGAGAAGTAAGAGTAAATACATGCAGGAAAAGAGGAAGAAGACGACTAGAATAGATTGTGGATACGCAATGCCCTGGGAATGGAGAGATAGACACGGTACCATTGCACTTAAAAGTAGTCGAGGGGAGGGGGCTGTTTCCAGAATGATTCACGCTGTGTATTTACATTTGGAAAAAGAGGCACGGAATTTCTCAGAGGGTGGTGCGCCGTGATGGGGAAACTTTGGAAAAACACTGATGCGGCCGCTGCTGGTGCTGGTGGTGTGTGGAAGTTGGGGAAGGGAAGGGAAGGGAAGGAAAGGGATGGGGGAGGAAGGGGAATGGAGACAAGTTGGGGGTGTGTGGGGATTAGCACGGCTGCTGGGAAAGGGAGACTGGAGTTTGGAGGAGTGGGAGAATTTTTTGTAGTAGCTGGAATAGAGTTGAGGTTTATTTGGTGGGATGGGGTTGATAAAAGTAAAGGTGTAGGGATTTGGAGTTGCAAGAATGGGAGTCGGGAAAGTCCGGGGTTCGTTTGGAAACTTGGGATTTTAAAGTAGAAAGGATGGGAGTTTGGACATGGGGAATAACATTTAAATTAAGGTCAGCGAGGTAGTGGGAATGGATGGACGACGAGAGAAAAGATGGATGATGTGAGAGTGTGTGGGAAGCAAGGAGGGCTGTAGGAATATATGATGGTACCATAATATATAAGACAGAGAAAAGGGAGAAAGGAGAAATTAAGGATTAGGTGGGGAAGAAAACTAGGTTGAATCATGAGGCACAGGGCTATTTTGATGTTATTTATATTAAATTATTTTGTGTGTGGGTTTTCATGTAACATATATTATATAGATTTCAATACTAGTTGGAATACTATCTCATTTGACTCGCTACCTACCTGTCTTCCTATCTCCTTAGCCACTTATCTCCTGTTTCCTTTCCGTTTCTCCTTATTTTCCTACTCTCTTTATATTTCCTTTATTTCTGTTATTTATTTCACTCGACTCTCTACGCTTCTGTCCTCTTCCCCCTCTGTTTCTATTTTCCTTCACATCTATTATTTATTTCACTCGATTCTCTACCCATCTGTCCTTTTCCTTTCCTGCATGCCCTTTCTCTTCTCCCCCCTCTCTTTCTATTTTCCTTCACATCTGTTATTTATTTCACGCGATGCTCTACCCTTCTGTCCTTCCTCTCCTCCCCCCAACTTCCTGCTCCAACTATCTCATCTCCCTCCTTCACTTTCCTGCCTTCCTCGTGTCATCACCCACAAGTCCTCCCTCGCGCTGCTCGCCTCTCCTCCATTTCCATTCCTTCTTTTCTCCCTTCCTCCTCTCCCTCCCTCCCTCCTTCCTTGTCTTGCCAGGGCTGTATAATATGTTTGTCTGGGACTCTAGGTGGGTACAAGAGGCTTCATCTGTTGATTCTTATGCCCTGTCTCCCCTTGACCCATCTGGACCTGGAAGAGAGAGAGAGAGAGAGAGAGAGAGAGAGAGAGAGAGAGAGAGAGAGAGAGAGAGAGAGAGAGAGAGAGAGAGAGAGAGAGAGAGAGAGAGAGAGAGAGAGAGGGAGGGAGAATGTGTGTGCGTGAGAGAGAGAAAATGAGAGTAAATGCGAGACAGAGGGGAAAAAATGTGGGTGAGAAGGGAGAGGGAGAAAGGGGTACGATATGCGATTGGGCGAAGAAGAGAGTATAGATGAGTGAGGGAGAAAGAGTGCAAATGATTGAGGAAGAGAATGAATGAGAAGGAGTGAGAGGGATTGATGGACAGAGTAAATGAGGGTGATGAAAAAGAAAGTAAGGGAGGGAAAGAGGAGGAGACATACATAGTGACAGGTAGAAAAAAACACAGATAAACAGGTAAGCACACACACACAGAGGGACAGAACTTTACATACATAATTTATATACATACAGGATGACATTTATACATACATACATACATGCATATAAATGAGTTTAGATATGAATTAACTATAGGCATACAACTAAATGTTAATACGAATAAATTATATAACTGAGTTTCGGCATTACATCACGGAGTATATACATGATGGAAATTGAATACAAACATAAATTATTCATATAGCTGAGTTTAAGCATGATATGATTATCGTAAATAGTCCAATATGCACAAAAAAAATCCCGAAATCCATTAAAAAGTTCCGAAAAACAGTGAATGAAAAACAAAGTCAGAGAATGCATGAGCTGTCTAGACAACCACGTGAAGTGTAAGGTGAACAAAACTTTTCAGAACCTTTAATTAAAAAGTGCCATCACATAATTATGCACCAAATAAAAAGAATCTAAGAACAATAGAAAAACCGTACCCATGAATAAATAAATAACCCATGTAAACACGATCGAGTACATTTTTCTCTTGCTTGGTGTAGGGGTTTTGTGTGTGTGTGTGTGTGTGTGTGTGTGTGTGTGTGTGTGTGTGTGTGTGTGTGTGTGTGTGTGTGTGTGTGTGTGTGTGTGTGTGTGTGTGTGTGTGTGTGTGTGTGTGTGTGTGTGTGTGTGTGTGTGTGTGTGTGTGTGTGTGTGGTAATGATGGTCATTTCTTGTGTTTCCTCTGTTGTCCATTAACTCCAGTGGTCTCTTTGCACGCCACATTGCCACACCACTAAAACCCATTTGTCATATATATTATCTGAGTTGGGGAAAATCGCCAGGGATGTCTTTCTACATTTCCACTATTCGAATCTGTCAACAAAGGAGTTAGGACAGTCTGAGATGATGTATTCCTCGACCAAGAGGCTAAGTAGTCCTTCCAGCTGCTGTATACCGTGAAACCGACTTTTTAAGATCTTGTTAGGAGGAATTAGTAGCCTCCAATACGCCGTATCTTAGGTTAGAAAAACTTACATCTGAATTCCATAGCCTACTAAATATATACAATTGCCACCACATATAACTGGTACAGGAGAAGGAGAATGACAACGCTGACTGTAATAGTTATAAATGCTCTTAAATGTACGCACTTATATTATGCTTGAAGAGTATTTATTATCTTGGTCATATAATTAATTGAGAACGCCTATCAGATATCAGGATCCATCATGATGGGTCTGAATGTTTTATAGCAACACCCTCCCCTATTTTCTTTATTCAGATTCTCCCCCCCCCCCATCCCCCCATCTCTCTCTCTCTCTCCCCCAAACCCGGTATCACATGAAAGGGAGAGAGTGAGTTCAGAGCTTCACAACCCGTCCCTCCCCCCCTCCCCGCCCCCTCCCCCTCCCTGGATCTTTGAAGGGTGTTGGGGGGGAGGGGGGCGTCGTCATCATAACCACTAATGAGTCCCTTTTCATTCATTGTCTTGTGTAGATTCTCAGTGATGCCTTCTCTTCTTTTCTACCTTCGTTTGGTTTGAGGTGGAGAGCCATTTTTGTCTACTTGTTCATTTATTCTGTCTGTCTCTTATTATTATTATTATTATCTTTCAGTCTATTTACACAATGTATCTGCCTATATGTCTGTCCACCCGTATTACTCTCCCTGTGTCTGTATAATTTATGTATCCATCAATTAGTGTGTATGTATCTTTATTAATTTGTCTGTGTGTATGTCAGTCTCCTTATTTTTCCTATATATCTACCTCCCTCGATACCAATCCTGATATTTTTCTTCTATCATTTATATTTTATTTAATCATTTACTTTTTTTTATCGTCGTCAAGAGATTAAATTTTTTATTTGATTTGTTCGTCTGCTTGTTAGCAAAAATACACAAAATAGTTATGCGTGTGTTGTTAGGGAAGTGAACCTCATGACTGGCAGCGAGTGATTATATTTTGGAAGAGAGCGGATTGGAATATTGATCCCTCCTTTGTCCTTCTTTCCCCATTCATTTTCCCCATCCCCTATCCACCACCATCACCACTACTGCCACTCTCTCCACTCCCTCCTCTCTGTTTACTCCACAATTTGCCGTCATATAGAAAATGCACTGGAGGTGATGGTAGTTGTGGTAGTGGTGGATGAGGTCTGTGTGTCGTGTGTTGTCTGTGTGGAATGTTATAGATGGCAGTACATTTGGGAATAGTTTGTGTGTGTGTGTGTGTGTGTGTGTGTGTGTGTGTGTGTGTGTGTGTGTGTGTGCAGAGGTCATCAGCCAGTGTTTGCTCCCGCCTGTTCCCTGACCACATCCATCCACTGTCAATTTCCTTCCCGGGCCCCTCCCTCCCTCCCTCCCCCCATTGTTTTCTCCCTCCCTCTCTCCCTCCCTCTCTCCCTTGTTCTCTCACTCCCTCCCTCACTTGTTTTTTCCCTCCCTCCCCCCATTGTTCTCTCCCTCCCTCCCTCCCTCCCTCCCTCCCTCTCTCCCTCCCTTACTTGTTTTCTCATTCCTTTCTTTTTACTCTCTTTTCTTCCCTTGCTTTCTACCAACCAATACTCTTTTTCTTCCAACCTCCTTCCCTCATACCTTGTCTCCCTTTCTCCTAGTTTTCCCTCTCGTCCTTTTAGATTTCTTTCCCTTCGCTGGATGCATTAGGGAAATAATCTTAGCAACGAAAACTGTCATTCAACTTTTACAAATACAAAGTGATGCACATTAACTTTTGAATTACATAATCTTGTAATAAAGTAAGAACAAATCACTTAAAATGTACAGATCGCTAATCCACCCTTATTATAAAGATACAGAAAACCCCACTGAATATTTGAGAGGTGTACAGGAAGAGGCGTAAAGCAGGAGGAAGAGAAGGAAAAGAGGAGGATAGAAAATAAGGAGGAGGGGGAGGAGGAGGCGTGGCGTGGTGTGAAATGTCGCCACATAACAGATGAGGGAGGCAGAGTATCGTGAAAGCTGCTTACACCCTTCTCTTACCAGGGGGCCACGCACACCAGCCAAAGAGGTGTTGGGGAGGGCGAGAAGAGGGAAATGTTGCTTAGGGTGGCATACGAAAATTCCTCAAGAATATTTTGTAGCGTGTTAAACCTGTGAAGGATGGGATGATTTTACTGTGTCATTTTATATCGCCTAGCGTTAGCTCAAATTTATTACATTGAATGTAAGTTTATATTGAAGTTCTAGCTTTTGTACCACTCGTTCAAACAGAGGGGAAGTTTGTAACGCTAACGTCTATGTACACATTTAGCTCTTGCGTTTTCAGTTTTCATATAGACACATATTTATACCCTATAAATATAACCTTGGCCTTGACATGACAGATTAAGATCACGACAATTCATATTGGTAATTACATTGAAATTGTTTTTTTAACTTTACAATTGCAGTGCAGTCAGTGTGTATGTAGTCACTGATATATTGTTTTTGGAGATTGGAACAGCGCACATCCGCATTGGGTATTATACACGGTACTGGAGAGTCTGAGCGGCAGCCCGACACAGAGGCGTTGGCAGGATTAATTACGTTTGAACTCGTTTATATTGACTACACTAATAGGGTAATATTGTAGTCAAGCGTACCGTATTGAATTTATTTTTTATTGGTGGATTAAGTGATATATACACATGCAGTATAAATATTATGTCGCTTGTTGCCGTTGGTTTATGGCAAAGAGATGGGAAAAAGATAGGTAAAGGAGTAGATGATGCAGGTAAGGAATGAGAACAGGCAGGTGTAGGTTAAGTGTGGGGGCAGGTGTAGTTATTGTGTGGTGGCAGATGTAGGTAAGGCGTGGGGGAAGGTGTAGGTAAGGATTGAGAGCAGGCAGGTGTAGTTAAGGTGTGGAGGCAGACAGGTGTAAGTAAGAGGTGAACTTTTTGTCGTAAGTGTAGTAAGTGTAGTGAGTGGGAGGTGCACGTGGTTCCAGTAAGAATAGATGAGGAATAAGATGGAGTAGAGTAAACGAGAGGGTCACTAGAAAAACACTGGGAGGGCGAAGTGTGGAACCAGATTCTACAGATGTTAGCGGAGACTATATAGGTGTAGTGTAGGTGTAAGTCAGTGGTGTGTCGGAATGGGTTGGGTGTTAGAAGTGTATGTGCAAGTGTAGTATATGTTGGCTATTGCGTGTACAGTATGTGTTTTGAGTGATGTATGTTTGAGATATGTTTTTTTTTTTTTCAGAGCGTATTTTCGTTTGCATGAACAGTGTGTGTTTTGAGTGATGTATGTTTGAGATGTGTGTGTTTGTGTGTGAGAGTGTGTGTGCGTTTGAGAGCGTATTTTCGTTTGCCTATCCGTATGTGTATTTTACCCTCTGTGTGCTCAACCATATGTGTGCTTTCAACCGTATATGTGCGTGTTGGACCGTGTGTGTGTGTGTGTGTGTGTCAGTGTGTGTATATAACCTTCGTTTTATGTGTATGTGAATATTTTTATGTACGAGCGTGTGCGCGTTGAGTAACTAGCTTCCATATATCAGTTTTATGTTTGTATTTTTATGTTTTATGTATGTATGTGTGTGTGTATGTGTATGTTTGTGGGTGCGCCTATGTGTATATATAGTTGTGAACGCACATAATTTTG
The DNA here is from genome assembly GCA_034508575.1 of Petrolisthes manimaculis. Taxonomy (NCBI): domain Eukaryota; kingdom Metazoa; phylum Arthropoda; class Malacostraca; order Decapoda; family Porcellanidae; genus Petrolisthes; species Petrolisthes manimaculis. Next base: position 633 of record JAWZYT010007011.1, on the reverse strand, counting down.
CTGTTATGTGTGCATGCATCTTTTATTGGAGCCTGTTCGTGTGGATGAACTTCTCTATTCTCCTGCTTGAGAAACGCACACGTGCCGTCAAACATATGTGTTGTATTAAATTCATAATGTTTCATAATATCATACAGATTAAATATTAATATGACTGGTCAGCTTCCTGGGTATTGGAAGGATAGTTTGCGAGGATTGGTAATGAAACGTGGGTAGGCCGGACCGTAGACTTTTGCAGCAGTATGTTCTATTGTGTCAAAGCTATCATACGGCAATCTGACTGTTGTATTTCAATTACGGTGTTCCGTCATATAAGTCAGAGGGAACTTCAGCTTCGTGTGTGTGTGTGTGTGTATGTGTGTGTGTGTGTGTGTGTGTGTGTGAGACCTTAGATTCGAGAGTGAATGTGTGTATGTGACCTTTGATATGCAAGTGTGAGAGTGTGTGTGAATGTGAACGTTTGTGTGTCTTTGTGCATGTGTGTACGTTTGTGTGTGTGCGCGTGAGTTCGTGTGACTATGCATGTAGACGAATAGAAAGCACTTTGATGTTCCCTTTCAGATATAGAGGAGAGGAATGGCTTTTAATAGTGGAATTTAATAGCTCACGAGATCTTCATTTAATATTATTACT